>JADHYT010000007.1:83699-196046 GCA_027604725.1 Entophlyctis luteolus | reverse complement strand
GAAAAGGACAAAATTGCCTTTCAAGAAATCTTGTTTCATTAGCTTGCTCTTTTATTCAAACACAACAACTCTTGGTCAAGAGCTGGTATTTCAACACAAATGATCCAGCAGATGATCTTGGTCCTGTTTGCAGTTCAGGATTGGGGGTTTGATGTCTTGGGTGCTGTTGCAATCTGAGATGGAACTTGAAAGTCATCTGATTACTAAAAAGAGCTGGATACAGGCAGGATAGGATACCAGATAATCTGCAGGATGCTGGATACTTTTGCCAAATACTTCCCAGATACATGCCATATGCCAGACAAGTGCCAAATACTTTGCTAGGTAGTGCCAGATGCTGGGTATTTTTGCTGGATACCTGCCAGATACATGCTGAATACTGCCAGATCAATCTGCCAGGTGATGCTAACGTACTATACAGAGGACTCATGGTATTTTGTTTGTGAACACCACATATTCTTTAAATCAGCCAATTGAAATCTTTTTGTCATGAACAACAGTCAGTTGTGGGGGTTGTTGGTTGGATTTGGGGGGTTTGGTTGATTTGGATTCCGTCTCTTTTTTGTGTGCTGTTGTTTTCTCTTTTTTCCTCTGATGAAACAACAGTCAATAATCCTTGTTTGCCTGCTTGCCCAGACACTGCCTCCAGCCTCCCTGTCCTGCCCTGTTCTGCCTGACATTCCCCAATCGATTCCTGACACTTTTGAGGTTTCATTGGCAATGTTGTTTGCTTGGCAGAAATCTTGAATCTGAAGTTCTCCTGCCATTGTGTCTGACCTGACCAAATCAGTCATTTTCCCATCTTGGGATGGTACCCAGCTGTGTGAAACTGTGAATGAACAAAAAAAAAGGCAGCAACCTTGGTTCCAACTGTTTTTATTCAAAACTTGAACACTTGCTGAGCATTGTAGCCCATATTTGCCAGAACTCCTTTCAAAGGGCCTTGGTTATTTTCAGAACGCTTCTCACCAGCAATGCTTTCCACCATTCTGAAAGGAAAAAAGAAAATCAGTCCAAAATTTGGTTGAGTCAACTTTGGCTTGTGCTTAACTGATCTGGTCCACAAACTAGAATCAAAGGATTTTGTTCTGGGCTTGGGATTGCACATTCTTTGAGAACTTTGTCTGTTATGAAAGTGCCTCTGTGAGATATTCCTTGCCATGTTTGCTTTGATCCATCATGACTGCTGGATTGTATTATGTGGTTGACTTTCAAACGGTCTGGAAACATTTGTGCAAGTATTTGAAGTTCAGTCCCAAGGAGGACATCATTTTCAGATTTTGATCCATACACCAGGGATATTTTTGAGGAATCTGCTGGATTTCGTAAGATATCCTTGATTAGTTGATACATTGGTGTGATTCCTGTGCCCCCAGCAATCTACAAAGCCAACAAGAAAAAAAAAAGGTAAGTTTTAGTTAAAAACAAAATCTTCAATGAAATTTGTTCCAACCATCACAACATTGTCAGCCATGTTTGACTTGTAAGGAAATGACAAGATTGGTCCTCGAGCAACAATAAAACCTTCACCAACTTTCAAATCGTGGATCATTGAGCTCATGGAACCGTTTTCGTACTTCTTGACCAGCAAGTCAAAATGATCGCGGGCATATGTTATTGGAGTGTAGGATCGGCCAATTTGACATGAGTCGTCTTTGATGACGATGTGGTTCGGAGCAGGAACATATTCATTAGTAGTTGGTACGATTGCTTCTGCGGGCGCAAAGTGTCGGTTTCAGTGGAAGTTGAACAAGGGGCAAAAATCATTCAAAACACACACACACACACACACACACACCTTTCACATTTCTATTTTCCCGTTTCGCGGCCTGAGCTTTCGCGGCATCTGGGGTGTGGTGTGCGGCACGGAAACGGAACAGACTGGTGTCGTGTGTGACGGGGATGACGTCGATGAGAGCGAATCGGTTGAAGCGATCGAATTCGAGTGGTTTTGGCTTCTCGGGACGGTCTGTTGTCAAGTACCAGTGGATGTTTGCTGCAAGCAGGATGGAGGCGGCGACGGCAACGATGGCGCGGGAGCGGAAAGTGTCTGTGGCAGAGGCTTCGGGGGCAGCGGCGCCCGTGGGCGGCTCGGAGCCGGTGAAGGCATGCATCAGACGGGGCGCGTGTGGCTGGTGGTGCGGGTGCAGGTGCAGGTGCAGGTGCTGCAGGCGCGATGGTGACGGCGGCGTGGGCAGATGCGACAGATGCGACAGATGCGACAGACGCGACAGCCACGGGGACACGCGAGGCATGTGCAAGTGCATGTGCAAGTGCTTCATCATCACGAACAGTGCACGACTAGTGAGGAGTGATGAGTGATGAGTGAGGAGTGAGGAGTGAGCAAGGAGTGAGGAAAAACAAAAAAGAAATAACAAAAAAAACAAAGTAAAATTGATCATGTTTCTGGGCGCGGTGCGTCGCTGGGCGCGTGCCGCCGCCGCCGCATGCGCCGCCTTCGTGTCGCTCGACGAGGCGCGCCATCCGCGCATAATGCACCTGCTGTGTGCTTCCGTGCGTGTGTGTCCCTCTTTGCGCCTCCTCACCCGTCCTGTTCCGCCTCCTTCACTCCTTCACTCCTGTAACCCAGCCCATCCTTCGCGCCATCTACGCGAAGGTAAAGGCCCTGTGCCGTCTTGCCACCGGATCCTCCGCAATGCTGCGTCTGTGCAAAGGCTACGAACGGGATATCGCCGACATCGTTCGACCCCACATTCGATTTGCATTCATCTGCAACATCGATCGATCCCTGCTGCACTCCTCGAAACTCGTGGTCTGTGATCCTCTTTTCTCTCTTCATCCATCGCTCACCAGAGTCATTTCCATTCGAAAAAATCATTTCAAGCTGGAAAGACGTTTTGTTGAATCGAATTCGAGATCAAAAACAAATGAACAATTCGAATCTCACATGCAGCGAATCATGTCCAAAAAGCTTTTCGACCCAAATAGGTACCCGCTCGCTGTTTTCAGGTTTCTCGGCATTTAAAAATAAATGGTTGCCAGCTCTGCAGCAATCCATCTAAAGGCTTCCATAAGCGTTATCTCGCGCACTTTCACTGTAATGCACGATCTCAATGCGCGCGCTGCGACACCGTACGACAGAGAAAACTTGGCCCACGAGAAACTACTCGAGGAACTTTGGTTCTATGCTATGCCTGGTGAAAAACTTGAAGCAAGAATAACAAAGCAATGGGAGCATATAGGCTTTCAGGGGACTGATCCAGCGACTGATTTCCGCGGAATGGGCATGCAAGGGCTCGATGACCTGATCTATTTTGCAAAAAACCAATCCAAGATTTTCCAGCGAGTGTTGCTCAGCTCTAAACATGACACGGCATGGTAGTCTAACATTTTTTTTACTAATTATTCAGTCTCTTATGCAATTTTTGTGATTGTGACAGGTTTTCGATGGCAATTGTCGGTATCAACATATCTGCATTTACCTTGTCATTAGTCAGAAAAAGAAGTCTTCAAAAATTTTTCTTCAAATATGGTGTCAGCAAAGAAATTTACCAAGAATTTTACTGTGAGCTGTGTTAATCCAGAAACTTTTTTGGTTGACTTTGAAAAACACTCCTTCACAACCAACCCTTCAGGCTTTGTTTTTGATGCCTTTGAGGGAAAATGGACTTCAGGAAATGCATTTCTTACTGTCATGGATTTCGAACACTTTTTCAAAACCTTTCAATCTGAAATTGAAGATAAATTGGGGGCAATGACTATCCACACTCGACTTGTTCTTGACGAACACAAAAAAATTTTCAACTTCAATAGTTCAGTGTGAAATAAACCTTATTGATACTTCGATGTATTCCATTAAAAAGAACTCTCCTAGTCATCGAGTAAGAACTGCTTGGAAACAGCCAATATAGCGCTGGCGTGCGGTTGCAGCCTGTTTTGGGCAAGTTTTTCATCTTTGCTTCAGGAAGTTACTCTCAACAGAAAATTTATTCCGAGCTATCATTATTTTTGAGATGTGCTAAACCAACTTTCTCCTTTTTTTAAAAACTTTTTCCCATCATTCGGTAGAATTTGTTTAGCAGAATCAGCGAGCAGTTCACTATCTGCAAGAGAGTTACGAACACCAATTGCTTATTTACGCCTGCGATTGTGAAAGAAAGCTCCTTTATTCAACATCGATCAGACTTCGAATTGCAATGGTTGGAGATCTTTGCATTCTGCTTTATTGTTGCCAACGAAATGCAGTGAAAGCTTCCCTTCGTGTGGATCATGACTTCAAACAGTTTACTTGCTGCTACTGACCTTTTGGCTCTTCCGCAGTTTTCGCAGCATCCTTACAGTGGCGGCGTGCTTGGTTTCACACACTTGGCCTGAACCCGCGTGAGTTTAGCGGGGCCATGATACGCGATGGAGCAAACGCAGAAGCAGCAAAATGCGCCTGGCGAGCGGGGCGCACGATGGTCGCGATCGTTCCCTGTGGGGCTGGAACTTTTTGTCAACAATATGAGCAGCAGCCGCCCACCGCTCGCGCATCCCAATCCCGCCGCCAACGCCGCCGCCGCCGCGGGCCAAGCCGCACACCCGTCGAACCTCAAGCGCCTGCGTCCTGTGCTAGCAGCATCCCTGGCCGAAGCTGCAGCCATGACCAAAGGCCGCGCGTCGTCGTTGTCGGAAAGCGCCGACAACACGCTGCGAGCGGCCCACGACGGTTCGAAAGAGAAACGCGCAGACTCCGAAAAGGAATCTGCATGGACGGCGCACCACATGCCCGCCCCGGTCTCGCAGGAGCAGTGGCAAGCAAAGGTTGGTTTTGCATCGTACTCTTCGGTTGTGCTGAACTTCCTCAATTGCAGCTTGCCGTTCTGGCACAGTTTCCGAGTGAGTCCTAATACGTCAAACTGTATCTAGCTGATGAATGAAAACAGAACCTCTTCCATCAGTGAAGCCTGGAAGGTGAATGAGTGTTCGATATCTTAGTCATTCTCACAGAGCGACTAGCCACGATCATATCGAATCTGCTTGGGCCGACGAAGAAGAAATGGATTACTCATCAGTACCTGTTTTTGGAGATGGCATAGGTGCCGACTTTTCGTCCGACAACGCCGCCTCGGCAGCACCAAACCCAGAAGGCAATGATTTACTCACGGCAGTGCACACGACCGCCGAGAAAGGCGACTCAGAAGACGCCGTTAGTCGAAAGTTGGACGAAAATATCGTGGAAGCAAGTAACAAAGAAGGTACGCGGTTGCTGCGCATTCTCCACTTCGAAATGTTGCTAACTTGTCCTTTCAAGATGTAAGGAGACCTGAAAAAC
Organism: Entophlyctis luteolus; assembly: GCA_027604725.1. Classification (NCBI taxonomy): domain Eukaryota; kingdom Fungi; phylum Chytridiomycota; class Chytridiomycetes; order Chytridiales; family Chytriomycetaceae; genus Entophlyctis; species Entophlyctis luteolus. Next base: position 190,771 of record JADHYT010000007.1, on the reverse strand, counting down.
CCGCAGTGCAATCCAAGCCGCCCGATTCTTCCGTTGAATCGAAGACCCCGGATCCATCTTTAACGACTAATGCCGGAACAAAGGACCAGAGTCCTCCCCCACCACCCAAGATTGAAAAAAGACAGCCTTCTCCGTATTTGCAGAGGCCGTTGAGTGCGCTTGTATCAGATTCTATAGATCCGTTGAAAGCTCGTTCGGTCATTAACCCTGTTGACAACAGTCCTGCTGATGAAGTCGCCTCTTGGAGAAGGAAAGATTCTGTCAAACCTCAAAATTCTCGGAATGATCGCGTTGACCACGCTAGGAACAGTCACGTGGATCGAAACGTGGGGTTGTGGAAGAAAGATCGACCGGAAGATACTTTAACGTGGCGGAAAGAAAAGCATGCTGAAATCGACATCGATCGGAAAACCAAAACAGCCTCAATCGAACATCCGAATCCGCAAAATGCAAATTTGGAATCGAAACCTGTTGCTCCGAACCCAGTTATTTTAAAAAAAGAACCCCATCCGCAACCTGTTCGAGTTTCTCGCGATGCTGAGGACAAAGAAAGGCATTCTTCCAACGGAAGAGAAAGCAATCTTCTCCAACTCTCCAAAATTCCGAATATTGATACCGACCAACCTGCAGTTCTCAAAAATTCGCCGATTGCTGAGCCGAACAAACTGTCAGAAGCTGCTTATGGCGAGCAGGCGCATATTAAATCAAACAGCTCGAAAGGGAAATCAGTTAAACCATCTTCATCATCGCTGAGTGTGAACGATTTTGACGTTGTCTTGAAGAGCATTAAAATGCTTATTGAGACTGGTAGTAGAGATGCCCGGAATAAGCCACCTTCTCCTAACAATGCGGAAGCATCTGCGTCGACCGATATTCTGGTTGATACAGATATGACAAATAGTGAACACGATGCTGAATTACCTATACCGGAGAACCCACAAGCGGTCGATAATTCGAAAAACGAAAGCGTGGTGACTGGGACTCAGGAATTGATCCCTTCGTTGCAGGAGTTTGTGATACGGCAGTCGACGACTGACGCTTCGCCCACAATCAATCGTGAACTCGAAGAAGAGTCCAAAGGAGTTCCTGATAAATTGGCTTCACCAGTTGAAAATCTGGCCTCTGAAAGCCAAGTGAGCTTTACGGCTATGAATGATGCTGTTGCAGATGTCGTCACAAACTCTTCGGTCCCTTTCGGTTTGTGCAATTGAAAAGTTAACTGGAATTTGAGCATCACCAGAGATATTTTCCTCCAATACAGACGCCAACGGTGTTGGATCATTTTCACCACAAGCACGCGCGGAATACCTCCTCCAACATCATATTTACCAACAGCGGATGCAATTCGTGTATTTTTATCAGAGACAGTACCATCAAAACTCAATACCAACTCAAAGTTCTTCGCTGGTTTACCCGTTGCCGCCGCAGTTGTGGCTTCCTGAAGGGCATGTTATTGTCCACCCGGTGCAGCGGTTTGGACCGCAGCTGTATGGGAAATGTGTAGATTCAACCGGAGGATGGGCGAATCGTCTGTGGAACGAACCTTTTGTGCTGCCTGTTGTCAGCACAACGGCTCGGTTTTTGAAGAAATGAAACGCGTCCAACAATTTTGAGCAGAATGAGCGCACCCAACAAGGATTTGGCGTTGATCTCGGCCGCCGAAATGCGCATCGCGCTGGCCGAGAGCGAAGATGCTTTCGGTGCCGTGGTCGGCCAGCTTCTTTGTCCACTACTTCGTAAGCTTGCCTCTCCGCTGCAAGAAACCCGGAACAGGATTCTCGAAGTCCTCAAGCACGTCTCCGTCCGCACAAAGTCTCTAGGCCCCGATTCAAAGGCGAAACTTCCGTTAGAGCAGCTTGTGAGTCTGTATGCCGAGGAATCTATGGCGAATGAACCGCTGCTGCTGTCCATTACGTTAATGTACGTGGAAATGGCAATCGAAAGGCTTGTCCAGTCGAAAACGACTGATACGAAGGTTAGCCCTGTCGCTTGCTGATGTATCTGATAACCCGCATTCAGGATCTGATTCGTTCTACTGTCGGTCTTTTCAAGGGAATTTCTTCCCGGTCTAAGGCTCACCAGCAAATCATCTTTTCGATTTTAGTGCCAATCATGTCGGAATACAAAGAAGTAAAGTATGCCGAATCAAATGCGCTTCCGATTGATCCGTACGGATTTGGCACTCGCGAAAAAGATTTTTTATTTTTACTTGAGAAATTGCTGGATTTGGTACTTTATTCGTGTCCTCCTGCAGCAGCTTCCAATTCAGATTCTGGCCCCAGCATTCCTCCAGGTCTATCAGAAAATTCTGTTTTATTCGTAACCCGTGACCGAAAAGCTAAATGGACAAGAAATCCGACAGAACTGCGGGCGATCAAAGTATGAAATGCATCCCTTGCAGCGCCAGTTGTAACGCTTTGTATTTACAGTCTGGAATACTCCGTTTTTTGCAAATCGAGTCCATGACGCCTCAGCAATCTCATTTGGCAATGAGATTTGTTCTGTACTCCGTAGCTGTCACAGATCCAGCCCATGAGGTCATATCTGCAGCGCAAGATGCATTGAAACGACTCACTAAGCCATCCATGGACGACGCCATCCTTGTTTCTCGCTTGTTTCGACTGTACCAGGGCGTGCAGTCGCAGACACCCTCAGATGTTGTTCAACCGGCATCTCCAGCAGTCAAGATCAAAATTCTTAACGTCCTAGCGACGAGTGTCGCAGCTGCAAACACGTTTCCTCAATTTATACAAGTCATCTTCGATGCCTTGTACGAAAAGTCTACAACGCCGAAAATTCGCATGGCGGGAATGGCATTCATGCAGTGGGTGGTGCGGATGGCAACAGATACAACAATCAAACCCGTTGGGAGTGTTCTTTTGTCTGGCGTGTTGAAACTCATTGACGAGAGCGACACGCTGGAGGGAGAAAGTGAATCTTTGAGAGGTTTCGGTTACGACATTCTCGGGGCGCTCTCTAAGAGAGGTAAAGAATTTTGTTTTTTTGTACATTTGTGATTTAAAAAGGTCTCAGTTCCCGCGCTGTTTGTCGCCGACATTGATATTCTGAAAAACCTTTTCAAGGCTGTCAGTCAGGAAACGAGAAACGTGCGCGTGAATGTGCAAGATGCACTGTCTGCGATGATTCCGGCTTATAGAAACGTTGCCCGAGACAGCAGCGATTTGAAGGAAATTGTTGAAAAATTATTGTTGGAAAACATCGACAAGGTGAGAGGGAACGATCTGCTCCGCAAAATAACATTGAATGCAGCCAGAACATCACGCACGCTTTTCTGCTGTAAAATATGCGAACGCTTTGTTCCCTTTCTCGTCTCCAACTGCGCGATTCATAAATCTCGTCGCTCTCGCAGATTCGAAACTTGAAGTGAAAGAAGAAGGAAGACGTGGCTTGGAGTTCCCGGCTCCAGCTGTTTCGGGGGATCCTCAATCTATATCATCTTTCAGAGGGCACTTGCCATTGTTTCACGAAATTTGTGCGTGCATAAAATCTCTGCGAGGGAGTTTGAAAAACACATCGCGGTCACCGGGAGTGAAATATGTCGGTAATATGAGCACAGAAGCGTTTGCATATGGTTTGGAGTTTCTGATGAAAATTATTGCTGCGTGGTCCGAGCCGTCCAAAAAAATCGATGGAAACTTTGGGTTGCAATCGCGGGATGACGATCTTTCGCGACAAGTTTCAGACGCGGAAACACGCGCAAAGATGCGCGTGTATCTGAGAGACTTATGGACAAGTACACCGGACCATGGTGGAATAGAATCATATTTGGAGCTGATTGAACTGGCATTAAAGAATGATGAGGTGGACGCCGTATTGCAAGGCACGGCGAGTTCATGTCTTGTGGATCTTATTTCCCTCTGCCCGTCCGGACTGGCGGCTATCTTCCAGGAAAAGGTGGATTGGATTCGCGGTTTCTTGTCATCGAACAAGACAGAAACTCGACTATGCATGGCCAAAGTTCTCGGCATTGTCACTACAGCCGATTTAACGGTTCCCAACCGCATCACTCCTTTCATCAAGATGGTGGAAGAGCTCAGGGTTGTTGCTCGAGATTTCACGAAACAGGTACCATTGGCGATTGGACATTCTTCGGAAATTTGACTGCTTTTCATTAGACGTCTTTTGAAAGCCGTCACGGCGCCGTCCTTGCGTTGGGCTTTATTCTTGGACGCCTGAAGTATCGACAGAGCGAGAGTTGGAGAAATATTCTAAGTATCACTGCCGCAAATGAGATTGTTGCGATTATTTCTGAAGATCTCGATTCCTCTTCTTCGCTCAATGTACAAGCCGCGTGTCTTTCTTTGGCAGAGGTTGCTAGATACGGTTCGCTGGTTGAAAAGCACGAATCAGAATCCATGGAGGTCGATGGACAGACGAAAACTCAGCCGGTCGCGGCATCAATCCAAAAGTGGACTTTTTCGGCAATCATCGAGAAATTGAAAGAGCTGGGAAAATCGACCAAAGACACAAAGGTGCGATGTCGTCCCCTGATTATGCTCATTATTGCTTCGAATAGGTGGAAGAAGCAGCTATTACAACCCTTGGACAAATCGCACTGGGAGACGCAAGCTGCGCCGATTCCATCCTTGATTATTTCTTCAGTCTTCCCCCAATCCTGAGCAAAAACGTGGAAGTGAATTTTACAGTTGGAGACGCGATTTGCTCTCTCGCTGGAGGTTTCGAAGCTGCAAATATGCTGGACCATTTGGATATCGCAGACGTGATTTTTCCGCCGCCTGCAAACAAGTTGGCGAAAAGGAACGACGAACTGATGATTCGTTTGATAAATCACTGTGTGCACGAAGCATCGCCAAACTCCGCTCCTGTCGCTCGGAAAGCAGTTTGCGTCTGGCTTTTATCTCTTATAAAGTTTTGTGGGAACAATTCGCAAATTAAGGCAAGATCTTGTCCATAATGTGGGGTTTAAATGGCTTCTTTCACAGGGTAATTTGCAGCAAATACACTCGGCGTTTTCGAGCTTGATTTCTGATAGGGATGAATTCACTCAGGAGGTTGCGTCCAAAGGAATAGGGCTTGTTTATGAGTTGGGAGATGCGTCAATCAAAGCGTCCCTTGTTCAGTCTCTGGTATCAACTTTCACCGAGGGGCGAAAACTTGCACCGCAAAGTGTTTCAAGCGATACGACTTTGTTTCAAGATGGATCTTTGGGGCAAACACCCGATGGAGCCAACCTGACAACCTATCAGTCTATTTTGTCGCTTGCGTCGGATTTGAACCAACCCGACTTAGTTTACAAATTCATGTCACTTGCGTCGCATAATGCGATTTGGAACTCGCGGCGAGGCGCCAGCATGGGTTTCGGGTCAATTGCGTCTTTAGCAGAAAGAGAGCTGGCTCCGTACATTTCGCAGCTTGTGCCAAAGCTGTACAGATTCCAGTTCGATCCAAATCAAAAGGTTGCTGAATCGATGAAAAGCATTTGGAAGTCTCTCGTAAAAGATCCAAGAAAAGCAATCGACGAAAACTTTGAAGTTATCATGAAAGACCTTTTGAAAAGCCTGGGCGATCGCCTGTGGCGGATCCGGGAATCCGGCTGCCTGGCGCTATCGGACCTTCTGCACGGCAGGCAACTCGCGCAACTGAAGCCCTTTTTGCAGGAAATTTGGGCCATGTGCTTCAGAGTGCTTGATGATATCAAAGAAAGTGTCAGAGTGGCAGCATTTTCCACGTGCAAAACTCTTACAAACGTCACTGTCAAATATTGCGATCCAACTGTTGTGTCCGTTAGCGAAGGACAAGCTGTGATGGATATTGTGATGCCGTTTTTCTTGGTGACATTGCTCCCGTTTGTTCATGTCTGAGACTAACTTTCCGTCAGACAAAAGGCTTAAACTCGAAAGCAGAAGAAGTTTCAAAGTTTTCCTTGGCGACAGTCTTGAAAATAACAAAAAAGGGTAGCGTGTTGCTCAAACCGCACATGGCAGATCTAATTTCTACTTTACTGGAAAGTTTGACAGTCCTTGAGCCCCAAGTGATGAGTAGGTGGCAGTTCCACTAACGGTGTTTAAAACTGTTTTTTAGGCTACCTGACTTTCCACACTGCGTCATACAACATTACTCAAGAGCAGTTGGACAGTTCTCGCTTGTCTGCTGCAAAATCATCGCCTATGATGGAAGCTATAGATTCATGCGTGGAAAATTTGGATGAGAACGTACTGGAATCTTTGATGCCAAAGCTGCTCAACATCATCAAAAAGGTGTGAATTCTCAAATTTGGCTGATTATAACTTTTCATTCAAAACACGCAGGGAGTTGGCTTGCCGACCAAAGCCGGATCTGCTAGATTTGTCGTGACTCTTGTCATGCGGGCGCCAGCTTATTTGCGACCTTTCGCTGACAGTGTTTTGAAAGCTATGACAAGCGCTATTAATGACAGGTCGCATGCTGTGCGCAAGTCGTTCGCGACCGCTGTCGGTCACATTGCAAAGCTATGTTCGATTCAGGCAGTTCAACGACTCATCGGCAGTATGCGGACAGTATATACTGATTCTGAAGAGTCAGAAATGCGGTCAGTCCCTGGAATTGTCGCTCTCGAAATGTCGCGGTTCTCAAACGATATGTTTGCCAAATTGAATTCTGAAATTCTTCCGCTTGCGTTTGTTGGGCGACATGACGCTGATTCAGGAATTAAAACAGTTTGGACCGAAGTTTGGGAAGAGAACACAGCTAGCGCATCCAATGCCGTGAAGTTATATATGGAGGAACTTCTCCAGCTTTGTTCGACTTTGCTTTCAACCACTCCTTCGTGGAATATAAAGAAGCAGGTGGGCCTATCGTTAAAAAACGTTGCCACTGCTGTTGGCTCTGCGATAGCAACGCAAATGAATAGCGTTATTCCATTGCTGGTTGAGGCGTTGGCTGGCAGAACATGGGATGGAAAAGAAGCTGTCCTTGATGCCCTCGTAACCGTATCACTGGAAGGCAAAGAATATTTTCTGCAAAATTCAACACAGTTGGAGCTGGTTACGAAGGTATGCTTGTTCCACTGTTTGCTTCTTCTCATCCTACACAAACTCAAGGTTGTAATCCGTGAAGCTAAAAAGAACAACAAAACTTACAAACGGCCAGCTTTGGAATGTTTGGGTCGGTATATAGACGGCGTAAGAGTTGACGCATTCGAGGAATTGAAAGACTATTTGGAGGACATGGCAGTAGACGAGGGTGATGCGGACGAAGACGACAACGATGACGTTCGAGGAAATCCTCTGAACTTAGCCATACGAGCAAATGCCTTCAAAGCGCTTGGGAAATGCTTTCCATATGAATCAATTAGTCAAGGTAAGCTTGTTTTCGTCATCTCCCGTAACAAAATTGTTCGATAGCGAAATCGGCAAATGAAATCCTGGTTTTTTTGGCTAAAGGAGTGAATGGAAATGCATGGAACACGAAGCTCGCAATACTCGAAGCGATTGATAATGTTTTTTCCAAATGTGCAAGAAACGTGGAAAAGGCCGTCAATGAATCGACTCTAATCCTTGTGATTCAAGCCGTTCACACTTGCCTCGTGGATGGAAAGGTTTATTTCGTTTAACTTTCCAAATATTGAACGATTTTCGAAAAGTACACTTCTGTGCGGGAATCGAGTCTAGCTGCAATTCGGCAGTGTTATGCGCAGATCAAAGGTACGCATATGACTGACACGTGAAGTCATAACGGTTCATCAGAAACCCCGCTGCTCAGCGAAATTGTGCGGGTGGCTCTTTTGGCTGCCATCGATGAAGCGTTGAGCAAAGAGTCTCTTCCTTCTATTTCAGAGCCGCTGAAGGAAGTCCGCAGGCAGCTGACTGGTATGAACCTGGATTGAGTCGAATTTCAATAAACTTTGAGATTGTCTTGTGCAATTTGATTTGGAAAGTCTGACAACCTGAAACGTTTTGCATTGGGTAATGAGTAAGCAGAAAAAGCCAAAACTTTACGTTCCGCAACTTAAGGGGCCTTTGTGACAAAAAAATCTCATTTTTCAATTTCGAATGGCGGAAGTGTGACGGCCTGATAACAACAAATGGGAGCACCCGTTAGTTACACTTTCTCCTGGCGCAGCAGTAAGAGTGGTTTCATTCTTGGTGCAACGGAAAACCTACGGATAGCAGATGATTCGTTTTGATCTTTACCGCGTGAGTTTTGGCATATACATGAGTAAAGCATTCGCGTGGATTTTGAAGGAGCGTTATAAGGCATAGAATGTGTATTATTCTTTGTCAATCACGGTCACCCTGTGTCTTACGGTCTCCGCAATTTTTCTGCACGCATTGTCAGATTTCTTCTGCTGCTGAGTAATTGAAAAAAGAATGGCCCAAAACCACGAAGTGACGGCGTCAGACCTCGATATTCTGTATCTGGAGCAGCATGCGTCAATCAAAATCCACCGAGACCGCATACGACTTCAGCCAATACACGACCAAATCTTTGCAAATGCCGAAAGGGAGCTTCAGACGCCGTTAATAGTTCATACTAACAGCCAAACGAACCGTGAAAGTGGCTCCAATATCACTCATCAGTCCGCCTGAGACTCTGATCGATATTCAAATCGGGATTAGGCCAGGACATTCTCTTTCAACAAAAACATGTATTTGTCGGGACTCGAAATAAAAAATAGTATCTGTTCAACACATCAAAAGTTCACTCAGAAAATAGGCCAACAAACAAAGCCATGGTGGCTAAAAATATTATTTGGTCCATTATCATCGAAGGTTATCTGTCTCTCACCAACTGTTTCCGATTGATCGGTATTACATTCGTGCAGACCGACGCCGTTGGTGTACCCTTCGCGAATTCCTTTGCTTCTCACCAAACCAAGGTTCAGCAAGAGAATCCAATATTCATGTCTGATGGTTACGCCACACCCGCAGAGAAAGTCTGCTAAAAGGAACCTTCGAGCTAAGACTGTATCGGCTGAGATTGTCTGTCTGGTGGCTATAGTTATCCACAAACTGATGACTTAGGCGTTTTGGAAGGCTCTGGAGATGGAGACGCAGACAGACGTCCACGTGAATCTTTATTTCTCAAACCGAAAATCCAGCATATCATGACTCAGCGAATGGAAAGAGGTTACCGCAGCATCGTTCTGCGCCGTTCGTTCACGCGCCTCTTTCTGCATTCCCCGCACTGCCGCAATCGAGTTGGACGACGCCGAAACAGATTCAAGAAAGAGAGGAAACGCGTCCGTCAGTTGCCTCGTAAAGAATGCTTTGTTACAAGGCTGTGCCAAACGCAATTTTCGGGCTACCTTTGAATGTCAGGGTGTACCACTAACGACGATTGTTGGGCGGAGGGCAGACCGGCGCCGTGCGCAAGGACTGTCGCCAACATATCAATGTTGCTCGAAATATCTTGCAAGTGGCGCGCGGCCGATGCTATAGCGTCTTGGGGGCTAGATTAGACTGAGGCGCATTCGGGCGGCAAGCACGAACCAAGTCGTGCTGGGTCTCGCAGCATTTGGACGCGCCTCTCGTCCTCGACTCGCTCCGAGTGCAGCAAATGTTCGGATGCGGCATCGCGGAGGGAGTCGAGCTCGCGCAAGGACGCGACCAGGGACTTGGGCGCGGACATGGACTTGTGCAAGAAATATTACCCATTTAATTGCGTCCTCGTCGCCGCATGGTTCCTTACTGTTTCGTAGATTCATCCAGTCGATCCAATCCGAACTCGCATGCTAACTTTTCGAGGTTGAGATGGAAGGCCTAAGCAAAGAGAAAGGCCCAAAGAACTGTAATGTTAGAACATGAAACGCTAGTCAAGTTTTTCAGTTCTGTCACACGAAAGTATATGAGCCAATAAGCAAAGGACAAAATCATCATCATAATATATATGCAACTATAAGCTGAAACAGCATGATGAAAGAAAGAACGATCCCAATATAATCTTTCAGAATCTTGGTGAGAGGACTCCGGTAAATGTTAAGCATTGCCTATGTCGATACTCTCAGCGACCAGGAAAGTCCGAGGGTTTGCGAATGAAAATCCTGAGCGTCTTACGGCCCATGCCAGGCTTAGGCCCTCAAGCAAGAACCTTATTTGTCAGTGGAGTCGCTGTGGAATCGGCCTCAAGGTTTCGAAGAAATTTATTGACTTTAATTATGATGGGCAGGACCGTGAAACTCACGCCGTTCGGTGAAAGCCTTCCCCGCGTTATCGTCCTATTTAGACATGTTCTCTAGAAAGTGCTTGCGTCGGTTGCATGGCAGCCGTAATTGCCAACGCCGTCGTGTATCCATTGGACATGTCAGCACAAACCGATTCCACCAAACCGCATTCACCCGCGCGCGCAGCACCGCATCGCGATTACAGGTTCAATCACACGCGCTTACTGCACTGAGCAAAAGCGCGCCATACTCTTCGCAGACTGATGCACTGCGCCGCATCGTTTCCGAAGAAGGCGGCGTTCGCGCTCTCTATGCGGGAATCGTAGCATCTCTCACGCAGACCGCAGTGTCGTCGTTCGCTTACTTTTGGGCCTATGCGTTTGTTCGCAGAGTGTATCTACGGCTAATGGGCAAACGGGGCATGCAGACGCGAATCGGAGTTATAGCAGAGGTTGAGACAAATCTCTATTCAGCACGCTAATGAGGCTATACGTTTATGTCAGCTCGCGCTCGGCGCCGCTGCTGGCGCAATAAGTAGGCTGCTGACGACTCCTGTGTCTGTCGTGACCACCAGACGACAGACGCAGAATGGCACAACGAACTCGGGTGTGGTCCGCGACATACTTCGTACGTATGGCGTGGCCGGTTTCTGGCGCGGGTTTCCTGCCAGCCTTGTGCTCACCGTGAATCCGGCAATCACTTACGGCTTGTATGCTTGGGTGCAAGGCCGCGCCACGCTGTCTCCGGAACAGGCTTTTTTAGTCGGAGCGGCCACGAAAGCGGCGGCAACGATTGTGACTTATCCGTACATAATGGCTAAGGTGCGCATGCAATGGCGAGCCCCGCAAGATTTGTCGCTGCCGGGAGATAGCAGCCGGAGCATCACGTACTCAAGTGCCGGAGATGTTTTGCAGAAGGTTCTACAGACTGAAGGCGTTCGCGGCTTGTACGCGGGCTTGGAAGCGCAGCTGCTCAAGGCCGTGCTCTGTCAGGGAATTCTGTTCGTCTCGAAGGACTGGTTTGAAAGCGTCTGGAGGAGTGCACTCAAATTTCCAAAACATTGAAAAAATTGCGCAGTAACAGTTCCGAAAGTTTGTTCAACCAACACACCCGTTCCATCCAATTGCATATACTTCAGCAAAAAAACTCCCTGCAGTCTCACCATAATAAAAACGGCAGGGAACATTCAACAAATGAAGAAAATCCTTCAATAAAACTCAACTGATTTAAGCGACTTTTTGAAACCCAACTCAGATTTTTCATTTTCCTTTTCAGACTTTTTCTTTGTGCAGCTCCCAGGTTTTTTTTTCACTTGTGGAGAACTTTATAGGTGTCTTTCTTTTCCATATTTGAAAAAATGTGTTTTTGACTTCCATTTGAATTTGGAAATTTGTTTCAAATTTTCAGAGACTGGGCTGTGCTTCATCTGATTCTTTTTCCATGTGAGAATTTTCTTGAGTTTTCGACACAGTGATAATTTGACTCCAGTTTAATACAAGGATCTCAGTAGCTGGTCAAAACCTAGCACCACTGTTTTGGTCTAAACCTTTTTCATGTCAGCCAAATCATTTCATCTTTTTCTTGACTGTTCCAACTTTTGAGCGATTTCTGTTCAAAAAAATATTTTCTTTGTGTACACAGAAATAGCAATAGGTTAAAAACCAGTGAAGGATTTTGCATTCAACTCTTCCACTGGGCTCTGTTATTGCTTTTTACCTGCTTCAGGAAAGTAGAATTATTATTGACATTCAAACAGAGCAAATTCAAGCAGTTGCGGGCACTAGAATAGAATCAGGAATCAGTCTTTTTTTTTATTGGATTCTCTTCATTTGCCAAAATATCAGGAACGGTCAAACGAAAACATTTCAACGCTTCTTCACAATTTGAATAACATCTTCATCATCAACAACGTGACTTAATCCAACTCTTTGTGGACTATGTTTGGTACTTGTGCCCCACAAGAGAGCATAATTGAAATCATCGACCAGAGTTTTGTGAATGCTTTTGCAAATATCCAGAACAGTTGATCCGCTGCGGAGAATCAAACCGCCTTCAAAATCTGGGTATTCCCCTTTTCGTTTCGTGTACACTCGAATCAAATTTAAATTTTTCCACAAGTACTCCACAATGTAGTCCATGTTAAGATCTACTTCGCAAGAAACTGCCACTGTGTAGGGATTACGTGACAGTCGATCGACTTCCTCCAGAGAAATTTGATCGATTTTGTTGTAGCAATATACGCAGCGAATATACTTCCGATTTCCAAGGACTACATCAATAAACTCATCCACAGTGTGGTCATCTCTGATCAAAACTTCGGCATTGTGAATCTTATACGTTTGCAAAATTTGCTGCACGAGTCGTTCGCTTAAATGCGAAAGTTTACACGTTGCATTGAAGCTGATGCCTCCTCCTTTCTTCACTTTGAAATAGATGTTGGGTTTCGCGCGGTTGACTCGAATACCGACAGCCTCAAGTTCAATTTCGAGGAGCTCTCGCTGACGTGGACCCTTTGTTGCATCCAGCATCATCAGGATAAGGTCGGCAGTTTTGGCAACTGCTATGACTTGGCGACCACGACCTTTCCCTTGCGCAGCCCCTTCGATAATTCCAGGAAGATCGAGCAGCTGGATTGCAGCGCCATTATAATGTATCTTTCCGGGAATGCACTGAAGAAGGCAGATGAGCGTATCAAAAGACACCTAAACACTCACCGTAAGAGTGGTAAATTCGTAGCTTGCAACTTCGCTTTTGGTACCAGTTACTTTGGAAAGGAAGGTGCTTTTGCCAACCGACGGAAAGCCTATCAGGGCTACGCGGGCGTCGCCGGAACGAACAACATCAAATCCGGGACCTTTAGGACCAGCCTTAGCTGTTGGCTCAAGGAGCATCGTGCGATACTTCGCAAGCTTTGCCTTGAGAAGACCAAGATGGTACTCTGTGGCCTTGTTCTTCTGAGTCTGTATGTAACTAGTTAGCAAGCCCCCGGCAACATAGACAACAAGTTGAGAGCACGCACGTACCCGAGCCATCTCGGTCTCGATGTCCGCAATCTTCTCGAGTATGCCCATGGTCTCGCGATGAACCGTCTGTTACAAAAGAAAATTCAACTCAAACAGATGCTCTTTCGCTCAACAGCCTCGGCCTCTCGTGCACTTCTTCGTCGGAGCTTCTCCACGTCGACCACATTACTGGTTTTAGATTTCGTGTCTTGTGCTTATATCATTTGCCTGAACGACCTTTCAGTCGTCCCTCTCGCCTTACGTCGCCTATCTACAAAAGATTGCGCCCTCCGTGGATCAAATCGGGCCAGAACAGGTTCAGAGACTCTTCGCGGCAGAAGATTTCGGGAAGCTCAATGTTCATATTCTCGACGTCAGGTCTGTCGATCATTTTCTGAAGTCAGTAACAACTCTTGGCAATATCACAGAGAACCGTACGAGTGGAATGAGTTCAGATTGCCGTATGCCCAACTGACTGGCAGGGGCATGCTGGAAAAATTGGTGGTATACTGTTCTCTTCATCGGTTTTCACTCTTGAACCTTCTCCCAGGAGGAAATCGCACCAAACCCTTCGGATGCGATTGTGCTGTATTGCTCGAATGGTAACAGGTCGCTTCTGTCGGCCTATGAACTCAAACAAATGGGCTATTCTAATGTGAAGTCGTTGGAAGGCGGAATCAACTTGTACAAAAGGTTGGGCTTCGGCGTGGTTTACAATGACGATGTTGTGAGGCACTGAGTTTTACTTCTTCACGAATAAACTCCTAGTTATCAAGAAGTCCATATTTTCCGTGGACACGCATCCTCTCTTCATGAATTCTTGCCTCAATGGTGTTTTCCACATAGAACCTCACAATCTTCACAACTTTACGCTGGCCATTCCTCAATACGCGAGCAATACCTTGCTTTTCAGATGCAATTGCGTATTCGTCGATATCAGAATGGAATGGATGTAGTACAATGCAATGTGACGCTAAAAAGACGTCAGTAAAATGCTTGAGATAAGAAAACTACAACCTTCCGTCAAATTCAAACCGCTCACAGAGTCGCGCGCAGATAGCATCAGTACTTTCACGGGCTTTTCTGGCTTTTGAAATTTTCGATTGTCCCTTTTCGAAACTTTAGCTGGTCGCGGATTGATTATCAACTCCGCTTTTCGTTTTCCTTTGTCCGTTGAATCAGGATCATCAAACCCGAATTCTTGGTTTGAATGACCGAGGCCTCTATTTGAAGAATCAGCCGGTGTTTCTTCATTTTGGAGCCTGATGTCATCCAAATCTGTTTCCGTCTCGTTCGCCAACCCAGCCCTGAACATTCGTAAAGCTCGCTCCCGCTCCTGCCACCCCTTTTTTAAGCGAGCGGTTGTTATTCCGTAGGTGTTTAAAGCAGCAGACACAAGATCCGCCAAATCCGCGAATTGTATAAAGACAATAAATCGGTGCTTCTCCGACTCTTTCATTTCGCTTTTCAAATATTTGACCATCTCCCGAATTTTCGACCCAAACTGGCGATAGGTCAGACAATTACAAAAACGTACTTCTTACCATATTTGGATCAAGCTTTTCATCGCCTTCTCGAGTTTCGTCAAGCCCGTCAATTTCTCCTTCCGCTTCTTTCATTGCTTTTGGTGGAAGTACTTTCATGATTTCACCGACTTGGATCGCCTCCCTGCAGTTTGGGCAACGGCCGTGAGCTTGAACCGCTTCATTTGCACAATCCCAACAAAATGCGTGCCCACAAGGAACAATTCCAATATCTCCCACGACATCATCGTCCAGACAAACATTGCATTCCACTTTGCTTCCGTCCGCAGCCAAATACGAATTCATAAAGTTTTGAAAGTAGTTATATTGGGCTTGAATTGGTGCTAAGGTTTCTCGATATCTGATAATGCTAGCTTCCAACGCGTCGATGCGATTCTTAAAAGAAACGAGCTTGTTTTGGAGTTTTTCTCGACCTTTTTCAGTTCTCCGATCCGCTTTTGCAATTTCCCCTTCTCTTTCTTCTTCAACTTCCAATATTGCACCTTGAGCATTTTCAATTTGATTTAAAAGGTCCATAATTTGAGTCTGCCTATTACTTTGAACGAGATTTGTGACTTGCTCGATGCTCATCGCATTGTACATTCCCAAACTTGCGGCAGCATTTCCGATTTGATAATGATTACAAAGCTTCAAAAGGTCCACCACTGACAAATTGCTGGTGCATGATCGATAAAATGCGCTTTCAACAGCAGATTGCTTGACAGCTACAACCTCGTGAATTGGTGGTGGAAAAGATACCTCGGGTTCATTGCGGCGGACGCGATTCTGAATGAACCTGAACGCTTCGCATTCTGGTACGATGGCTGTGTCAACACCAAGAAATGCAGCAAACTGCGCGACGACAGCCGGAGATTCAAATCGCGGTGTTCCTGTGAGCCCCCAAATATATGTGCCAGACATTTCGCGCACCTGGTCACGAATTCCCGCACTTTTGTCTGTAACCTCGTGGAATTCGTCACAGACCACCCGATGAAAATGAATCCAGGTGAACGCAAAATCTCCTTTGCGGGTGGAGGCAAATGTTTTACGATCGGCCTCTACAGAGAAATCAAACTTTTTCCCGTAATTTGCGAGATACCGTCCGTGGGACTTGCTCCCTTTGTATGCCCCATTGACAAGGAACTGGTACGAGATGATGACATAATCACTTTCCAAAATATCCTGGAGGGTTAAAGTGTGGTAATCTCCTTTGCCTTTCACTTGAATGACACGAACCGTGGATCCTAAGCATTTTCGAATTTCTTGTTCCCATTGATCAGCAATATTGTTTGGAACGATCAACGCTGTAGCTTTTGAAATAAATCGAGAATTTCCTGGGTGTAGCGAGAATAAAAACGGCGTTTTGGCATCTTCAACAAATGGTCTGGAATGGCAAAGGGCGAGTGTTGTGATAGTTTTCCCAACTCCCGGTTTGTCAGCAATAATTCCGCTGCGCACTGTATGCTCCTTCCATCTCCAACCACCTTTGTATTCATCGTCGTCAATTTTTGTCAAAAAATTTCCAGAACTCATGTCAATTGCATCTATGCCGTCCGCGAAGTCCGTGTTTCCTGACAAATCGATGACATTTGGAACATAGTACAAGGCCCTTTCTCCATCTTCAATTCCTTGCATCCACGCCAATGTCCGGAGCTGATAATCGTAAAGAGCCAACGCAAACGGAGGTTCGGGTTGATCGCAGGGGACAATATCAAACGTTGCAGGCACCTTCATGTCAGTCAGCTTGACGTCAATCAAACCATCGTCTCCATGAGACCACATAAAATCGCCGTCCTTGTACTCAAAAGGAACTCCTTGGTTTGCCCAAAACCGAGTAACAAAACTATCGTTGAGAGCTTCTTCTGATCGGAGAGAAGCGATACTTTTTTTTGGCCACCGTACTTCTAGTCTGGCCGTTGCCGAATGAAGTTCCCCCTCAGCGGAAAACCAGAACTCGCAGTTAGAATTGACAGCGGCATCCCACATCGATTCAGGAATTGGCGACAACGTTTGTCGTACTGCAGAATCCTGATCGAGAGTCATCTTGTAACTGGTTACCGAACTCCTCCTGTATTTCACCACCTGCCTTGTCAGCAAAACCCTTTTTGGGGGCTGTCCGAAAAAGCGATGAAATTCGCTGACATCCAGAGGATGGCCAGAGAAGGTCCCAATCTGAATATTCGATGTTTCGGACGGAGGGTCCCTCTTTTTAACGGAATCGGCATCCGCTCCAAGGCTCTTATCGTCAGCAACAGAGAAGCTAATAGAGCGGCTAAGGGTGCGCCTGGCAGCAGGCGGATTCGCGCTGGAGCTGCCAAGTGCTGTGAAGTCCACTCCCATTTTCAGTGCGTCTCAACAACGCCGCAATTCGTGCTTTTCCACTTTTCATTCAATCACATTCCAGTCACAATTTCTTTAGAAGACCAAGTAGAACACGGCCTGTCCCACTGTGTTGAGAAAAGGCGCTAACGGCATTGTTGACGGTCATTGCAGAAACCTCTGTAATTGGGGCAACACCTCTTTGAACTTGGTTCTGAGCAGTTAATTTCTGATGTTGCTTTGGTAGTACGTTTACCTGGAATGCAAGGCTTGGGCTTTCTTCGTGTCGTTCTTGTCCTAGTTCTTGTTGGTTGCCTTCCAACAGAAACTGTGTTATCAAATGAAGCAGGCCGTCGAAGTGCACGAAGACCGCGTGGTCCTCGCATCTGCTGCCTCCAGCGCTGTCGTCTTTTTTACTGGAGCCACAGTCACTAGCTGGGTTCGCGACGGGCGCGAGATGCTATTCCTATCGTCCACAGCTGTTCTCGACGGCTCCAAGGCTATCCGTGGCGGCATGTGAGTTGCCGAACCCCAGTCTTCGCAACATTAACGTCTCTACCTTCGTTGCAGCCCTATCGCGTTCCCACACTTCGGGACCAAGGAGGATTCCAAACTACCCCAGCATGGCTTCGCCCGTTTGTCCCGGTTTGTACTTGTGCATTTGTTCTGGCTTTGTGGCCTCCTCAATCCTTGTGACAGATGGTCGTGGGCGGGAGCCGAACTTGACAACAACGACGAGTGCAGAGCGTCTTTTTCGCTAGATCAAGAGAGCACCGTGGCTGGTTTGAGGTGGCTGTGGCCGCACGCATTCAGACTTGTGTACACTGTTACCTTGACGGCAAAAACATTGAAATGCACTTTGAATGTATTCAATACTGGATCATCTCCATTCTCGTTCACGAGTTTGCTCCACACTTACTTCGCAACGGATGTACGCTCTTTTTTCGTTTCTTTTTGGAAGGTTTACATTTTCTTCTTGAAAGGACATCTCCAATATCAAAGTTACCGGTCTGCATGGAAAGACTTACGATGATAAAGTCCTTCGGAGCTCAGGTGTTGAGTCCAACGAACTTGTTTCCGTCGCATCTGAAGTGGATCGTGTGTACCACAATATTGCTGACGACGCTGTAACCGTCTTGGAAAATGGCACAAAACTTGTTTCTGTCATAAAATCAAACTTTCAAGATGTGGTTGTTTGGAACCCGTGGATTGAAAAAGCCGCTGGTATGTCGGATTTCGACGATGCTGGTTACAAGAAGATGATCTGTGTTGAGGTCGGCCAGATTGGTGTGCCTGTTGTTTTAAATGCGGGTGAATCGATTACACAGGAGCAGTTTCTGGGGTGATTGGTTTTGTTGATGGAAATGAAGAATCAAGCTCGGTTTATTTCAGGGTCAGTTTGGGGTTGTCCAAAAATAACTCCACGAGTGGTTGCCAGTCCGTGTCGTTTCCAAAGCTGATGCTCTTAAAGAATGCTCCGGACGCAGCTTCGATTTGCCCTGTTTGGAGAAAGCTGAAAGCGAGGATGTGTTGCGCTTCTCGCTTTGTTCGTTCATTTCGCAGAGCAGGCGTGACGCACTCAATGACTGAGTGGAAATCTTTGAGTTTGTAGAAACCTCTGAAAATATTCTAAATTATAAGTCGCGTTTGCATCTTTTGGAACCTCGCCGCGTAAAGCCATCCGATGCCGTCTTTTCAATATCATAGAATGAATCACCCGAAGACGTTATCAAACCAGTACCTTTTGGGCAGAAGCCCACTGTTTCCATAAGGGTCTCTCTCACAGACTTGCGTTGGTCCATGTTTGTTTAGAAACAAAAATTAAATGCGAAATTGAAATCTTTTCTTATTGCGGCGCGGATCAACCCAAAAAAACCGGCTGTTGCGACGTTCCACACCACGGACACAAGCGTTCGACCATTGTAAATTTGTTCCAATCATCTCTGTTCGCACTTTTGTTGCAACTGGTACATTTGACTTTGCTCCTTCCAATCGGATAACCTGTTGATAATATTTCAAAGAAATTGATGAGGAAAAATTAACCTGTAACAATGCAAGGCTCAGAAAGATGTTTGCAGTTGTGGCAAATCAACGAAGCTTCGTAGATTCTTGTGCCGCAGTCATCGCAATTCCTTTTGTCTATTTCTTGTTTTATCTTTTGATCAAGCGAAACTTGAAGGACCCAATCACGAACGCTGTCCCGCTGTTTTTCCTGTTTACATTCGTAAGGTTAGAAACATTTCGTGCATTAAACCGAACATTTGAATTCTCGGTTGGAAGCTCCACATCAAACGGCACGTCAGTATTCACAAAGTCAGAATTTTCAAGGAGCGATGCATCTCCTTCTTCGATGGCGTCACTAATGTCAAGATACCGATTCCAGCAAACGAATGCCATGTTGTTGATTCCAGCGAGCTGAACACACTTTCATTTCAGCAACAAATGGTCAATTACCTTGGAATAGAATCCTGCTTCATAAAATGCTTTATCAGGCGGAATTTCACCAATGTACCTCAACATTGATATGCTTTGCTTTGCCGCAAGATAAACCAGTTCCCTTTTTTTACTGCAGTAATTTCTGAGTGTCAGCAAGTGCGCCATCAGAAGGTACTTCGGGAATTGAGAATTGATATTTGGAGAGGCAGAAACCTTTAAAGACAAATACTTCTCAGAAACATTTTTCTTCAGTTTATACAAATACCAGTTTGTACAGAAGCTCACGGATAGCAGAAATTCCTGCCTGAGTTCCTGAATGCAAAATTTCTCGTGTCAAGCGAAGATATACGTCCAGACTAGTAGAGCTTTCGGACACTCCATACTTCACAATAGTCTGTGCTGCATGCTCGTATTTTTCTTCTTTGATTAAACTGACCGCGTATAAAATTAAGTACTTGTTCAACATGTCTTGACTGACGGCCGACGCTTTTTCAAGGCATTTCTCCCATTCTCCTCTCTGAACAAATAAGTCTAACCCAGCAGTCGCATCGACATTAACAAGCGCATCAGCATTTTGCTGATTCTTCAAATGCGAAATGTACGTTGTCTCCAAGTACTCTCCAAACCTTGGTGCCAAAGTTACCACTTCTTTTGCTCTATCCCAAAGACCGACTCTTGCAAAACAGTCTATAGCATCTCTATGCATTTCAATGCTCAAATAGAATTCGGCTGCCTGTTCATACTTTTTGATGCCAACCAATCTTGAACATACCAACGTGACTACTTCATGACCTCTTTCAGGAACAAACTTGATAGCAAGTTCTGCTGCCTTCTCCCACACTTGCTCCAAAAAGTCAATGTCTGTCACTTGTGGGACATTAAATTTCAAATACATATCAATCGCTCTGGAAAAATCTTTCTGCTGCTCCAGAGCCCGAATAGATTGTAAGATTTCATCTTTTCCTCCAGATGAGTTTGCGCGGCTCGTCAATATTCTGTTGTACTCATCGTGCAGCTCTGCTACTCGTGCTGGAAGGTACTGCTTCGCGAATTGCAAACACTCTTTCCACATATCAGAATCCTTGTATAGTTTTAAAACAAGGTCTGGACGCTGCGCTCGTAGCATCAAAGTTTCCGTTGCGTTGTAATCTTTTCGGTCAAAGGAAACTTTTGCTTGACTGATCAAAACCTCCGGAGCACTGGCTGGCTCGTAGGTTTCTGCAACTTGCAAAGCTTCTGCCCAATTTTCCGTGTGTATATACATTAATATCGCCTCTTTTGGCTTTCCTGCTAAAATGAAAGCGCTTTCAGCCTCCTTGAATTTCCCTTCATCCTCCAAAAACATTGCTGTTACACTCATTAGTCAAACGAAAATAAATTCCTCATTTCTACCGTGTTTGTAATGTATTTCTGAAAGTTTCAATTTGTCTGCGAACCTACTCAGTTCGAATGCGAAATCGAATGCAGCATTTTCTGTTGCAAAGTCTATTGCAGCTTCAAGCAAACCAAACTTTGACAAAAGCTTGACAGCAGACTCTCCACCAAGAGATCTTGCCCACAAATATGCGACTTGTTTTGTCGAATTCGATCCTCCGTGATTCTTCGCGACGCGGTATGCATCTTCGTACAAGTTATTGGCGCAATACATATTGACAGCCGACTTCCAATCTTTTCCTTCAACGTAATGATGCTCGGCCTGTTTGTAATTTCCTTCAGTTTCGAGTGTTTTCCCGAGGTAGAGGTGTGTCTCTGTGAGTAAATCTTTGTGATAACTGGTTACAAGGCGAATCATCTGATCATAGTGTTTATGATTCTTGTACATGTTTATGGCCAGATCCGGCTCCTTTACAGTAAGATACAGCTTTTCAGCTTCTTTCAATTTTCCTTAATTTAACTTATAAGTAAAATTCGAACTTGCGACGCCAAATACCGTGTGCCTCCATTTCTTTTGCTTGACTGATATAGAGATACGCCACCTCTTCTGAATTCATGTAAGTGGTCGCTAATGAGTGTGCCTTTTCCCATTTGTTCGCTTTCGTGTACATATCGACTGCTTCTTGGGGTTTCCTTGCAGCAACATAGTATTTTTCTGCAAGCGTGTACTCGCCAACAGAATCGAAGTGCTTTGCAAGTTCCATAAAATACGGCTTCCCACTTTCTGGGGGATCCAGGCAGTCGATTATTCCAACGGCTTTCTTCCACTGCTTTGCGGCAATTGCGGCTTCGATGGCCTTGCCATAAATGTTAAAAAATTTTGAAGAAAAAGCAGAGAAGTACTTTGAAAGATTTTCCGGCTTCGATGTAATGGTTGATTGCTGCATCCATTTGTTTCTGAGAAACCAAATGGTCACCCCACTGCTCTTCCAGAATTACAACTTGCTGTGGGTGCATGACTCTGCATAATTCAACCGCAGCGCGAAATGCTTTTCCACGCTTGTATGCATCCAAGGCACGATCATAGCTTTCAAGCTTTTCAAATAACTCACCGGCCTTTTTTAACATAAGCATAAAACTATGAAAAGCTTATGAACCTTCTCGAAGAGGCCAGATTTGAAAAGAGCAGACGCCACGCGTTCTATAATATCGACTTGAGATATGTTGCTTTTGTTTAAAAGAAATGCAGCCCGTGCAGGCATTCCTGCGTGATTTTTTCAGATTTTTTCAATGAAAAATTCTGTACCTCCTTTCAAGTACAGATTAATGGCCGCTAAAAACTCGCCCTCATCTTCTTTAAGTTCTCCTGCTTTGTCTTCTTGTCCAGAATCAATTAGCCACTGAAGATAGTTCTTTTTCATGTGGTCTAGGTCTGGATGGTTTTTCAGTTCAGCCACTTTAATTGATTTGTCCCATTTATGCATTTCCTGGTACATAGCCATACACTCGTCAATTTTTCCCTAAAAAAGAGTCTTAGATTCAGAGAAAATTCTGATGATTTACATGCTCTAGAAATATGCTCTCTGCTAGATTGAACTGCTTGTCCAAAACCGCTAACCTCGCACGAACCATATATGCACTCTGTAAGCATCAAATATGAGCGGTTAAGGAATAATGAATTATAATATGCCACCTCGCCTTCGGAGACGTCTACTTTGGCTAAGTATTTTGCCATAGCGACATCTCCCATCGCTGCGAAGCAGCGTTGTGCCACCAGGATCTTTTCGTCTTGCAGAGCAACAGCTGATAAAGCTTTCCACATAGCCAAGCTTTCTGGGGTATCATCAAGGGTCTCCAGAAGCACAATCGCCCTTATTCAATGAAAGTTACATTGAGTACATACCAGAACAAGAAACCTTTCGTAATCCTTATCGTCCAAAGCAGTTCCAAACTCTATCAAACTTTCATCTAATGTGTATGAAACAGTATTTACGCCTTCATCAACAATCACTTCTGTTTTTCCATTTTCTCTTTCAATATCCTCAACATCTCCTTTGATCGGAAAAATGGTTACTCTTTCGGGACTTTCTATCGCATACCAAATGCATAAATTATTTCGACTTTGTGCGACGACTACATCAGAATTCGGTACCCATTGGACGTAGCTGCAAAAATGGAGAAGGGTGGTTCTGTTTTGCAAAACAAGATCATAAAGGTGCAGCTGCTGTCTTTGGTCTCTGAAAAGCAGTTTATTCGCCTTTCCGGATAACTTGACAGTAGTTAGCAGATTGCGCTGGCCGTTGCAGTGACTTTACCTCCAACCAATCAATTTTGGCGTCATGGGAAATAGAGGCGACTGTGAGGCCACTCACTAAGTCAAGAATATTAATCGTTTGTAGATCAATCAAGTAAGCGATTCGTTTGATTTCCGGCTGTGAATTGGGATCGACACCTTCTGGTCTCCGCTCGTTTAGCCTAACGCTGATCAAGTGCGGATTCATATGTTCCGTGCGACAACTGCCAAGGATTTCATTGACGCCGTATTCGACAAGCGATAGTTCCCCAGCATTGAACACCATGCACACATTGGGGTTGTCAAAATGAAACTTTTCATTGCCCATCCCGCCAGTGCTCCACGGGATTTCACTGAGCTTGCAAGATGCGAGATCACCCATTAGTAAAGTATCAGGAGTGTTGGCAATAAGAAATTGATCCTGGAAAATGTTGACTTTTTGGATTTCATATCCGTAATGGGATTTCAACACAATTCTGGAACCTGCATCAAACTTAACTAAATGAAAAAAAAAAAAAAAAAAAAAGAAGAGAAAAACCTGTCGACAATCGCTTAACGATCACTTGGGACGGCGAAACGTAAGTAAATTCAAACTTTCCCTTGTATCGGGTTCTCTTCAGGCAGCAATCGAACATTTCCAACGCTCCACACATGTTTCCAGCAATTAAACGAGATCCATCAGGCTTCCAAGCTAATCCCGTGATAGTATAGAAGTTTTCGATGACTTTTAAAGGGGCTTCTTCCCATGTCCTCTTGGACAAGGAATAGTTGTAAACATGCAGTCTGCGTCGAAAAACTCAGTACTTGAGAAAACATCGAATTTCACCTGTCGAAACTCCCGACAACAACAGTTTGACCACTTGGAGACATTTCGCACACGGTGAATTCTTGTTCGTCATCGTCCCTGCTGTAGTCGAAATCTTGGATAACACGACCATCTTGTCCGTAAAATGCAACGCATTTATCTGTTCCAGCTGCTACAATATGTTGTCCCCATGCGATAGTGTTGGGGACAGATGAATGCGTTGTAAATTTTCCCTGGGAAGCCTAGAAATTTAACCTTAATTTCTAACAAATGATAATTGATATCAATCACCCCAGACACTCCATCGTCAAAAAAGAATCTATTAATCGATCCATCTAAATGTCCTGTTTTTTTTTTCCTCTATTAATAGTCGATTTGTTGAATAGATATAACCTGTTATTATCGCGTTTCCATCCAAGCTGCTTGCGACCGATACGACGCAGCTCTCAGTTTGATAGAGTGTTGCTGCTTTATTTGTTTTCAGGTTCCCAACCCTAACTTTTCCGTCAATCATGCCGAACACAACAGCGTTCGATTGCTCTCGAGGCCACGTCAGACATGTTATTTCTGTTGTTTGAATGAGCTTGTTGCAAATGCTTTTCTTCTCGCCCCATTCTAAACCGAGTTTGTAAACAAACACCACGCAATCTGACTGTGCAACAGCCAATTTTGTAGAGTCCGGAGAAAATGCAAGTGTACAAATGTAGTATTTTGACGACTTTGGGTCGGCTGGCTTTGTTGAAAACCGATCTTTGCGTTCACCTGCGAGGAGTTTCGTGACAATTCCAAGCAAGAAGTTCCCAAACCCGTCTCGTCATAAAGCGTAATAACTTTATCCGATCCAGCAACTGCAAGCTTCTGGTTGTTTGGGGACCATGCTATCGCCGCAACCCGGGCGAGCCCTTCAGTGGCTGGGACGATCGATTTTATATGGCGAATCTGCATTTGGATTTTGGACAAAAATGGTCGCAGTTTCAATTTTACCAGCAGGGCAAGTACGCCTTCAATTCCGCTCCTAAGACACCGGCCAATAGGAACAACTCTCTTGCGACGTTACATGGTTCTTTGCAAATTATTTCACCATGATAAGATCGAAGCACTTTTATGGCTCGAGACCAATTTCAATTCCATCGAACTGAAGAATTCAAGCGATGGCTCTCGTGCGGTTGATATACCGGTCGAACTAGATACAGTATCGCACCGAAGAGGCGGCTATGAGAATGACTGAAAATCTCTTCGCGAAACTTCGTTCGGCGGATCATCTTTTCGAAAAAACTCGCAGGCCAGCCACAATCTGCACAGCGCAAATTAGAATATTTGCGCGGCAGTCACCTACAAAATAGCGACTAAGGTCATTAGAATCGGAATTCCGAAACGATTCCTGAATGCAGTGACTGTGAGATTCCAGAAAATTAGAAGCGGACAATACATACCAACTGAAGGCTGGGACGATTGGGTTAGAGTACTTTTACTGCTCGTTGAATCTGGAAATTCAAGGCACCGAACAGTGTAATCCACGTTAGAAGAGCGCGTGATCAATCATAGGATATGGTTTTGCCCGATCACGTGCAATCGTATCACAAGTTTCCTTCCGAACCCAAACTCCTGTAGAAATTCAATTTAACTTCGTTGGGCTTTGGAGCCGGTATATTGGTGCAGTGTTGTCCGAGGGTTCAATTTTAAAAAAAATCGTATTCTTTTATATGCTCTACACAAAACATTGAAGATTATCGCCAGTTGTTCTCTCCTTCTAAGTAAAATCCAACCCTACGTAAAATGATATAGACACGAGAGTCTCTTTGGACACTTTCCGGTATCACCCATTTGTCGAAAGCGTTTTCGTAAATGTTAAGCTCTTCCAAATCTCGCAAACAGGATATCTCCTGTGGAATTCGACCCATCAACTTATTGTTTTGCAGTCGAAGAACTTTCATACGGCACCATCCGCCTATGGAGGGCGGGATGCGCCCCTCTAATTGATTACTCGACAAATCCAAATGCTCCAGCGAATTAAGCATTC
Source organism: Entophlyctis luteolus (assembly GCA_027604725.1). Lineage (NCBI taxonomy): Eukaryota > Fungi > Chytridiomycota > Chytridiomycetes > Chytridiales > Chytriomycetaceae > Entophlyctis > Entophlyctis luteolus. The sequence goes on along the minus strand of JADHYT010000007.1, from coordinate 164,876 downwards.
CCATTTCAGAGGGAATGATTCCTTCCAAATTATTGTCACTGGCAGCAAAATATTTTAAATTTACTAAATTTGCCAATTCAACAGGTATGGGTCCTGACAGTTGGTTCCACGAAAGATGAAGAAACTCCAGAGAAATCATTCTCCCGATTTCCCGAGGAATTTGTCCAAATAACTTGCTTGCTCCCAAATTTAGATGTGTCAATGTAGAGAGCGCGCAAAGAGACTTTGGTATTTGGCACTTCCTGAACTTATTCAACCCTCGCCAGTCTATTTTCGGAACATCGTACAAACAAACCACAGTATAAGCCTTCTGCCAGGATTTTGGGAACAGAAAGAACAAGTGGTCGAATTGACGCTGATTTCGAAGATCAAGATGCCTAGTCAAGCATAGCAATGCGAAGTACGGATCAACGAGACATGCCCTGAAGTCTGAATTCAGGCGAGAGTATTTCAGCACGGAAGCAGGACTGATCCACGAGAAGATGGCCTGGACGATATTCGGTGGGACCAGAGTATCAGAAAAGTCCCTATCACCGCCCACGACAGCATCAGTATTTATGGTGGAGGGTATAGGCGATGCGGATGAATGATCAGAGCCATAAACTGCCGCGGCAAAGCGGGCGTCGTAGCCTCGGAGTTTGGAGTGACGGTGCCGCCTCATCGACGCAAGAAAAAAAAATGCCAAATGCCCACGATGACTCGGAGGACTCAGCGACTGTCCAGCAGGCAAGTCTGTTCATACTGGTCACTCTAAGCTGAACGGTCATGTGCATTGCATGTCTTCTCCTGCAATAGTCTCCAAATCTGACGGTCAACGTCGCAGCGAACTTGCGCGTGTCCCCTGCCCCGCTGCAAACCGCTAATGACGAAGCGGATATCTCCTACGCGCTCCTTGCTATTTCAAACAGATTTGGATACGCTGTCTGGGCGACAGATACTGGCTTCTCCTTCGCATACACCCGCAATCTCAGGAAGAGCGAGGTCAAAAAACAACAAAAAGCGACTTCAACATCTCATCTTTGCGATTGAATAGGTCTTACGCGCAAGACGTGATATATCCTTCGATAGCGGCGATCGTATCAATCAGATCAGAATTTGTGCTTCTCAAGAGGATTTTGTGATTTCGTTTCTGTCTGGTGTTCTGATGCTCTTTAAAGCGGTTGACGTGGACAACGTGAGTTTCTCAGCCAATCTTAATGTGAAAGGCTGAATTTACTTAGGGTCAGAGTGAACCGCACAAAGTGTTCAAGTCTCCCAGCGAGGAAGACGTGTCAATTTTTCCAAACCCTGGAGCATATCCAAACCTTTGCGCAGTGCATTGTGCCGACTTTTCCCTGCATTTACTAGACATGGAAACAGGTGAATTCAGGACTTCGAAAAGCTTGGAAGATGTGTACGCGGTATGCTGGAGTGTCAAAGGAAAACGGCTAGCCTTTGGTGATTCATCTGGCTGTGTACAGCAAATCGACCCAGAAATGTCATTGAAAGTTAAAATCCTTCCACCATCGGAGTTAGCAGAGCCCCAAGGTTTGAACTTCATCGGCGAATATCAACTAAATTTAATGTAGTAAAAAGCATTTTATGGCTTGAAGACAACAAGTTTTTGGTAGTATATTCGCTTCTCGCCGACATTGAAGAAACCTACCTTATTACTCGTTTTGGCACCAAAGCTTCCAAAATTCAGACAACCTACGAAAAAGTTCTCAATCCCTGCCATCCTTTCACTGCTCGAATGAGTTTGTACTTTACAGCTAGAATATTTGCCATGTAAGTGTGCCAACAAGTTTGTTGAAATTCAAAATTTTGGGCAATTAAACTTCAGGGGAAAGTTTTCTTCGCTTATTCCGTTCGCGAATTATTCAAACTCGAGCATTGCGTTCGTCAGCTGTGTTGATGGAAAATTTAACAACCAACGTATGAATGATGATGTTCTTCTGCTTGATATTCCAATCTTGGACTCCTCATCTTCTGTCGAAGTATATCCGATGGGCATGGATGTAGACTTCACTTGCACGCAATCTTTAGAAGACGTTGGGGTTCCTGCTGTACCGAAACTTTACATTTTGACGAATCTCGGGAATCTAGTGATTTTCAATATTGTCGACGAAACTTTGAAAGGTGCAGAGAAGAGTTGCAACTCCATGGTGGATTTTGTGGAGCCTTTAAAGGTGTCAAAATCAAGTGCTCCAAAAAAAGAAGTCGTTGGATTGTCAGCTACAGCCTCGGAGGGAGAGACTTTGGCCGATATTCATTATCTTGCCGGAAAGACTACAAGTGAAGCGACAGAAGCACCCTCTTCCAATAGCGCCAAAACAGTAGAATTCGACAGCAAAATCGAAAGCAGGCACGAGATCAAACGAACAGTGTTAGATTCTGGCTCTCCTACCAGTGTTCGTTCTCAACATTCAGACTCTGGTTCTTCATACGTCAACTTCAGCTTTGATCAGGGGCATATCGTGGAAACTCGGGAGAGAAGCTCTAGCCCACGGGACGCTGTTGTGAGATCGAAGTCTCCAGTCGCACCGGCATCAAATGTTGGGATTTCATCGGAAGGGCATAAATATTCGAACAAAAGTGGAGAAAACACTGCAACGAAGCCCCTGATAAGTACAGAGCGACCGAAGACTCCCACTGACGTGGGTCATGAAAAACAACAAAAATTTACTGGTTCACACGATCCAACAACTCGGTCTAAATCTCCTTTGAAGGGAAAAATAGACTTCAAGGCAATCTCACATTCTCCGGACTCTCAAAAGGTGCAATTTAACGAAAGTTCCAGCAAGCAGAAGTTGAATCAAATAAGCGTAGAGCAATCTTTTGAAATGGGAAAATCAAAAGAAAAATTACGAAAATCAGAAGAATCAGCTCAGGATGTCGTTGATGGAGGATCAGAATCGCCAAAAAGATCGCACTCCCCTGAAAAATTTTCTTTGTCCACTATTCGTGACTTAGGAAGTTCCCTCCGCGAAGATGCGCCTACAATTAACCTCGCCGAAATTAGTTCCATGCCCACAATCAGCAATGACGATGTCCCATTACAGGTGTGAACAACACCGAAGCTGAAAATACTGACTTGAAACAAAGGAAATACCGGCGCCAAAGCCAAAATCGAAGATCTCTAAACCTGCCAGTTTTGAGATTAACGAATCTATTGGAGAGCTTTCCGCTGAGGTTGGTGAATTATTGAACTATTCTAACTCGATGTGAACCAGTTTTTGGAAGTTCGGCAACTTCCTGTTAATGGCTGCTTTTCTGTATCAAGCCCCTTGAATCTTCCCGAGTCCGAACCAATAGAGTACGATCTCTTGGCGATCTCAAATAAGTTCGGGTTCGTTGTTTTCGGAATCCAAGACGGGTTTGCTTTTGCCTTCACGGAAGATATCCGGAGGGCGGCTGCGAAGGTGTTACTTGCTCTGCTTGAGACGTGGATTTTAATTATCTTATCGTTCGGCTTCAGGCTTCTCCAAAAGAAATTCTGCGTTTGCAAAATGTAGTTGAAGTGAAAATGGAAGATGACGTTGTCAATCAAATTCGCTTATCTTCGGATAATGAATCTGTTATTGTCGGATTAACTTCGGGAAATGTTTTTATTTTCAAGTCCATTGATTTGGCTGAGGCACTGACAGTTAATAGTGACTTGTTTTTAACATGCCAATCAGGGTTCTTCGGTTCCGGCTGAGAAATTGAAATGCCCGTCAGATTGTGATTTTGTTATAGTTCCCAATCCAGAAGCTTTCCCAAACGTCTGCGCTCTCAAGTTTTCTGATGGGTCGTTGTTCATTCTTGATTCTAACGCGGATTTGGAGCTATTTCGTCAAATTTGCGAGGATATTTCTGTGAAATCTATTTGCTGGAGTCGAAAAGGGAAGCTATTGGCCGTCGGGGATAATTTTGGGGTTTTGCGAACTGTCGGTTTGGATGGTGCTGTTAAATCTACAATTCAAATGCCAGAGTCCGTTGGATCTGGCTCTCCAGGTTTATTTTTCGCTTTTCGTGAAATCAGTGTGGCTCACATGAACTCCGCAGTCACCCAAATTGTGTGGCTTGAAGACAAAACGTTTCTTATAATATACGCTGATGAAGGATCTTTTGTTGTTTCGCAAACTGGTACAAAGAAGACTGGCCTGCATACTGTGTTTCAGAAAGTCGACGAACTGAGCCCAGCTGACTTTGGTGCTAAAAATTGCATTCATTATCTCTATTCTGTCATCAACTCAATGTGAGTGTTTTGCCTTTATCTCTCTCTTTTGGGTTTGACTCGTTTAAATCTTAACTAAATCAGGGGAGAATCCGATTTTTTGATACCATTTGGAAGTAACGCAAGTGAGTCGATCAGTTTCTTAGGTTGTCGATCAAGGCAGTGGAGGCGCTGGATTCCGAACAACGAAGAAATCTACTTGCCAATATCCAGCGAAAATGATGAAAACACGTACTGTATGGGGTTAGCAGTAGATTTTAACAGCAAAGAAAAAGTCAAGTCGAGCCGAGCGGACAAATCCGACTTGTGCCCTGCACCGCTGTTGTATATTTTGAACGATGCTGGATCAATGTTAATTTATTCACTTGTCGACGAAACTTCTGAAAGTCGCTCTAAGGCATGCGAACTGATGTGCGAAGCTGTTGATATTCTAAGATTCTCTAAGGTAACACTTCGCTGATAAGGGAGATGAGCACGTTTATTTTTCCTCTATTCAGGAAAATTCTGATAACGAGGGCCAGGGAAGTAAGGAACAGCAAACCACATCCACGGTCGAGAAGGAGGCTCCCTTAACCCTCGGGAAGGCGCCAGAAAGTGTATTTGGAAGCAAGTTCGCAGGAACCACCTCGATTTCGTTTACAAATCCTTTCGGCAATGCAGGAGCCTCGCCTTCGCCAATTTTCGGCGATGCTGGTGGGGAAAAACGACAAATATCCTTTGAAAATCCGCCAGTGAAACCCCCCGCTTCGGTGCAAAAGCCATTCTCGTTCCTCCAATCGGTCAACAACACCACTGCTGATAAACCACTTGCACTGTTCAGGAGCGAAATTTCCCCGAAGATTCCGGATACGCCTCAAAACATCCCAATATTTACAAATCCGCCGTCAATCGCAGTGCCAAGCTTTGTCATTCCTGCAGCGACAACTTCATTGCTGCAGTCAAGGTCTTCGGATATTCTTGCTGGAAATGACCAGGTCTCGATTGAGCCTAAAGTTGGTAGTGTTCGTCATGTTGAATCAACTGCATCGAGAACTGTTCCAAAAATATTGACGGATCCTGTGGATCGACCTTCTTTGAAAGATACACCAGAGACGTCCCCGCAGATTGCGATTCGAACTCCTGTTAAAAGGGAACTACCAAAAAAGGAGTATGATGATCCGTCTAATTTAACAGATCTCTTTGATCGTATTTGTTTGGAGTTGGAGGACGACTTGGCTGAAGTATGGATTTTTTTTATGAACTGAAATCTGATCCAAGAAGTTGAAGGAAAGCTTGTCTGAATGTGGATCTTTCGTTGCGGCGGCCTTGAAAAATGCTACGATTACTCTGCAAGGAACGCACATCCAAATATCAGCATTGAAAGAGCAAATGGTTTCTTCCGAAGTTGCTATAATGAAGGTAGAGGAAATGAAGAATGAATTATCAGCATCTGTAAACTTAGGTGAGTGTTGGTCTCAATTTACTGTTCCCAAAATGTTCCAAAGTGCAAGGGAAAAATGAACACAGCAAAACTTTACTTAAGTTTCTGTGTGGTAGTAATAAGGATAATCAGTATGATTTTGATGGGTTGGGACCTGAGTTTGTTTCCCTTCGGACCCAACTGCGTACCAAGATACTGGTAACTGAATTTTCCGTCAACCATCCAAATTTAAGATTATTTCAGCATTTCGAATCTTCTCTTTCTGATGTCCGTGCTTCTCTTCTCGAAATCAAAGACATCCTTGACATAAAAAGTGGTCGGAAACCAATATCGTACGATTTCTTTTTGCTTTTATCTATTGAAAGCGTTCTGCAGGATACCCAATGTCAACACCATTAGCAAAAATGTGAGGCGGATCAGTAGTCACACAAGTACACTTTCGAAACAGCTCGATGATTTGCTCGCTCAATTAACAATTGCTGCGAAACCTCAACCGCAAAAGGCTCTTTCCAGCCCATCTACCAACAAATTCAGTTTCGACTATGAAGAAGATATTCCTAGCGATAAGGCACCCCCTAAATCTTTGCCTGAATCGTTGCAGAGACGACTACAATTTTTTTCTGCCTTGAGGTCCGCGAGTCTTACGGCGAAAACTCATGACGTTTGCATTACGAGGGAAGCTTTATCTACCACAACATCAGCTGACTCGGTATCGGGTAGTTGGACTTGTTCTATTTGCTTGACACCAAATGACGAGTCCAAAGCCACTTGTGTCGCCTGTGAAGCCTCCAAAAAGAAAGAAGGGAAAGTTGATAATTATGAGAATGAGCCTCTGAAGCACGTGGCTGGATTTCCTTCTTCGTCGGAAAAAACCGAAAGATGGACTTGTATGACATGCTTAGTACAAAATAATCAGTCGGCTTCTGCATGTGTAGCGTGTGAAACTAGTCGAGTGGTGGACGATAAATCGCCTCGGTCAGGTCATGCGGGCTTTTCGCCACGATCTCTGTCGAAAACCGAAACCGATTGGATTTGTGATTCGTGCCTCGTGAAAAATAAGCACTCGTCGGATAATTGTCAAGCATGTGAATCTCCCCGAGAAAAGCACATAGCAAGTTCAGCGGCGGAATCAGGGAAGGGATTCAGCTTTAGTCCTGCTAAAATTGTCAAAAACTCTCCTGTTCAAACCACCAAATTCACTTTCGGGAACATGATATCGGACTCCGAATCCGATTGGACGTGTCAAACCTGCCTGGTTCGAAACAAATCTTCTGCAAGTCAATGTGCAGCTTGTGAAACTCAGCGTGTGGTTGAAGTCAAGGATACTAAGTCCACCGATGATGGCAAAGGTCTCACTGTTACTTCTTCGAAAGTGGTTCCTCCAACAGATCCTTTTCGAAATAGTCAACCGAGAGATGATTCCAAACCAACGGGATTCAAGTTTTTCCCCGCAAGCGTGACAACACCGTCTGCAACCACTTTTGCTTTTGTTCAAAATCAAGCTGATCAATCGCAGTCGAATACAAGCGTTGGTTTTAAGTTCGTTGCTCCAGAATCCCAAAATATCTTTCAGTCAGCTGGGAAAACACCTAATTCAAATTGGACTTGTCCCACTTGCCTCATTCAAAACGATATCACTGCAGAGGCTTGCGCTGCATGTGAAACGAAAAAGGAGATTATTCCTGAGGCAAAATCTGAAAACTCATCCAAGCCTTCGGTTTTGTCATCATCGACCTCCGATGCCGTCTCCAGTGGTACAGAAAAAGCTGCCAAGTGGACCTGTGAAGTTTGCCTGGTGTCGAACCCTTCAGATGCTGTGAAGTGCATAGCCTGCGAGAATGCTCGCAACGGTTTCCTGAACTCGCCGAAAGGCTCTAGCGAACTCGCACAGAGCGTCCCGCTTAAGGTTAAGTCAACAGTTAGCGAAAAATCAAATGTCCCCGAGCCTTTGCCATCGGTAGCTGAATCTTTCGGCGGTTTTGGAACGCCAGTCATTGCAGAATCCTCCAACTCTCAGAGCGATTCTTCTGTGAAATTGTAAGTTGTTGGAATTCGTTTCGCTAATTCTAACTGTTTTTTAGGTCACAAACTCAAGGTTTTGGGTTTGGAACCAAGCAGGACACGGGCTCAATTTTTGCTCTCAAGACTGAAACGTCAACTTCTGAGGCGGTTTCGTCCGGTTTCCCATCTATGGGAGAGAGCTTAGGGTTGGGATCGAAAACTGGGGCAAACTCTATCAATCCGATGTTCAGATCTGCGCTCTCCGGCTCTGCACCGGTGACTACCAACTCAACGAACCCAGGGCTTTCTTTCACCACCAAGACTGAGACTTCGGTTTTTGGGAGCGGGAATTCCACAAATACTTTCGGCGGATTGTCAAATGCGCTTCCAACATTTGGTTCGCAAACTCCCGCAATGAACACCGGATTCGGTCAAGTGCAAAAACCTGCATTCGGTCAACCACAAGCATCCGCGTTTGGTCAGGCATCCCAAGTTTCAGTCTTTGGTCAATCATCACAAGCTACCGGCGGAGGTTCATTTGGCCAACCGGTTTCCAATGCCAACATTGCCACTCCTAAATCCTTACAATTCAGTCAACCAAGTGCTTCGACTTTCACGCAATCTAGCTTGACAGCGTTCGGCACGGCCCAGTCGGCTTTTCAACAAAGCCCTGCTTCTGGCAGTGTCTTTGGACAATCAGGGTTTGGAACTCCGTCACCGGGCTTTAGCCAAACTGCCACACAACAATCAGTCTTTGGTGGCGGAGGTCTCGCATCTGCGACAGGATCTGCGTTTGGACAAAGTGGTTTCGGGCAAAAGCCCGCTGGTACTGCTTTTGGAGCCTTCGGAGCAAGTGCAACAACGGCGTTCCCGTCTGTTTCTGCTAATACATCTGTTTTCGGCCAATCGGCTTCTGCCGGAGTCAGTAGCTTTGGCAGCTTTGCAGCGTAAGAAAAAATCTACTGACTTAATATTTTCTCACGAGTAACTCAAGGTCAACGCAACAAAGCGTCTTTGGAAGCCAAAACCATCCCCAAAGTACCCCATCGGTTTTTGGTTCGACAGCCGGGAACACTCAATCGGTCTTCGGTTCCGGTGCCCCTCCCTCGGTGTTTGGATCCAGTGATGCAACGTAAGTGAAGAAGAATTTTAAACCTTCTCATTGCTTTTGCTTTCAATTCAGGAAGAAGGCGTCCTTTTCCCAGCACCGCGGATAAATTTGAGCCCTTGTTTGAGTTTGGGAAAGAACAAAGAGATTGTTTTTATTCAACGTTTTTGGGTGATAGTAACTTTTATATCCGGGGATTTCGCATCCCTTTTGTGCGAAGGCTTTGAAACTTTTCCGTCGTCGTGAAAATCTGGAATCTCCGGTGCATCCGTTGTTTGAAGGAATTCGCTGGTTGGCAATAGTGCACCAATTCCCTGCAGCCGAGCATGCTCTTCCGCAAGATGCTTTGAAACTTCAAGAAGTTTTCTGTCTCGCGCCTTCATAGCCGCCAATTTTTCGAGCTCTTTGGAAGCCAACATTCTGTCGATTCGCGAATTCATCCTTTCAAAGTCCATCCTTAGCGACCTTTCGGACAGAAGCTTCATTCGTACTTCATACAAGTGAACTTCGAACTGCTCTTTGTTGAAAATTTCCGCAGCCAGTTTTGCCTTTGTGTCAGACAGTTCGCTTTCCAAGTTGCGAACTTGAGATTGCAACAACAGGCTCAAAGTATCCAAACGAGTTCGGTCTTCCGAAACTCGGTATAGGTCCGAAGACAGCTTAATGACATGTTCTGTTTTTTCCTTAATTGTGTTGGAGGATTCTTCCCTTTCGCGGTTCAACACTGCGACAGTTTCGGACAATTTTTGCAAAACGGAATCCAGATGGATCTTCAATTCGCCTTTATCAGCAACACTGATTTCAAGTTGTTCTGCCAATTCTTTGTTATTCAACTTCAGCGTTGTGATTTCCGCCAGGTTGACGACGTTAATTCCTTCAGCAACTTTGAGTTGCTTCTTTAGATTTTCTTGGGTAACTACAAGCTCCAAATTCGACTCCACAAGTACTTCTTGCGTTTGCTTCAGAGTTTTGAAATCGCTCTTGAGATTAACATGCTCTTTATCAAGTTCATTCAAGCTTGTGGCGAGATTTGATTCTTTTGCCGCAGCTGCAACTCTAAAGTCTGCAAAATCTTGTGTTATTTTGGCCAATTTTTCCTCCCTTTCTTGTAGATCGGATCGAACTGTTTTTAGTTTGTCAGCAAGAGTGCGCTTGTCTATTGCCAGATTCACTTTTGCATTGTTTAGTTTTTCGACCTGTTCTTCAAGAACAAAAATTTTTTCTTCTGAAATTCTCTTGAGTTGGCTGAGCTCGAACGAGAGTACGTTCACGTTTGAGAGCTCGCGATCCAAATTATTCTGAAGATCAGTGACTTGGAACATTAACTGCTCTTTCTGTTCTTGAAGCTTCTTCATTGACACGTCGTCTTGCTCTCGCATCTTTTGCAAGTCCTTAATTTGGTCATCCCGAAACTGTAACTCCTTTTCATGCTTTTGCACTGCCACGCGAAATGCCGTTTCTATTTGATCTTTTGATCTGGAAAGAGATTTCAGTCCCTGTCGGAAAAATTCCTTTTTAACCACATATTGAACCGTAACGAGCACAACATACCATGGACAGCTTTTCAACTTCTTGTCTTGATGACTTCAAATGTCCTTCAAGATCTTTTTTCATTTCAGTGACGATATGCAGATCATTTCTCAAGTCCGCTGCTTGGTTCTCGAGCTCAGTCCTTGTGACTTCCAGAAGTTGTTCCAAATCTTTTATGTGCTTTTCTAATTCAACAACATGCATTGCAGTTTCGGTTTGCAAATGTTTCAGCTCATTATAGGTAACTTTCAACTGCTCTAATTCGTTCCCCAAACGCACGTTCAATTCCTCAGCAGCCTTTTGTCCTTGTCCAGTAATATTGAACTGCTGCACCATTTCATCGAGTTCAAATTGCAAATCTTTTATTTTGAGATTAGCTGCTGAGAGATCTTTGGCTGTGACTTCAAAGTCTCTGCTAATTTTGTCGATATTTCTTTGGAGCACTTCGTTTCTGCTGATTATGACGTCACTGCCATGCTCAGCTTCTTCCCGCAATTTTGCGATTATCTCGTTCGTTGCAAGATATTCTTCGTAGGCTTGTTGCAACTTTTCCTTGTATTGATCTCTTTGGTGTTCAATTGCGTTTTTTTCGTCATCCTTTTCTTGACTAGTGTTTCGTATGTTTTCCATTTCGATGAGCATCTGTGAAAACTTTCAGCAAGAATGCCGAAAAATGAAAAAAAATTTACCATTCGTTTCTCCTCTTCGGAATTAATCAGAAATGCCATCAGTGAGCTCATTTCTGCCTTCAAATTGCGGACGTCCTGTTGTAGTCTTTCAGATTCATGGTGCTGCCACTCTTCGGCGTAGCAATAGTACTTCATACTTTTGTTGAGCGCTACTTTCAGGTTTTGGACATTTTGGTGCTCCATTCTGGACTGCGCAGTTGCATCATAAAGCTTTTCTCGCAATTGCTTGATTTCACGGTCTTTCGCTTCGATAGTGCGCTAACTTGATTCAGCAAATTCGTCGTTTTCGACATTCAAACGTACCTTGTAAAGCGCACCGGAAAAGAATTTTGACTTCCCAATATTAGGACCTTTTGCCGTTAGCTTTTTCAGATGCTGTGATTCGTAGAAGACAGCGCGATCTCGCTCGACTCCACCATCACCAGATCCAAAAACTTTGTTCGGAAGGATTGTTGGGTCTCTGACGATCTCATAGTACGGAGCGCGTGATGTAAGCTTTGAGTCAGCAATTTCGTCAATCTCATTCCACGAGTCTGAACACGCGGTGTGACGTGACAGACAGTGGTCGAACACTTTCATGAGGGAGGTTTGACAGGATTTGCAGACACGCAAGGACACAAGAAGCTGCGCGTCATCTTGTTCGCACAGGTCTGGGCACTCGGCCACTTTGATGGCAGCCCTGTCGGTGGCCTTTTGGTCTTGACATTCATTGTGGATTGGCGGTAGCAGCGGGAAAGGTGATGAGGACATTTCAGAGTGGCGATCACACTGACACCAGACGCAGGCGATGCACTGTTCTGTACACACGCGGCAAACATCGAACACGCACAATTTGCATGGCGACTTGGACTGCTGTGCGACTGGTGATGGTGTCAAAGAAACAAAATATGTTTCCAGCCTGCTTTGATTTGTTTGCCTGCGTCCTTGTGCTTTCCTCAGTTCTTCTTTCTCTGTCTCCCCTGTAATCCCGCGTTATTACTAGCACATATTTGCGAGTTTATTGGATAGTTCGCAGTTTGATCTTGCCCATACTTTTTATTCGGGCTGAGATTACTGGAGGGGACGACGGAGGCCATGTGAAACTCAAAGCTCCATCAGCGCCTGGTTTGTCCATTAGTCCGACTTTGTATATCGGACGTCGACCGCCATTTGGTTATGGTTGAGGGCTTGAGTAAGGGGAGCCAGGTGGTCGTCTTGGCTTTCAAAACAAATTGTCCGTCAGTGATTCAAGTGCAACAGCTTTTTTTTTGAACGGAAAGGAATTTGTATGATTGAAATCAACTATTGTAAGGCAAAACTCTTTCGTGTTCATTAAACGCAGTATTTAATCTTTGCAATCTGTCACTGCCGCCGATGGAGTAAAATTTATCAACGGATAACATTTCTTTGCTTACATGGTTCTCAACGTGGCCGTGTATGTGAGGCGATTGCCAGCGGAGGGCGAGGATCCCCAACGATATCTTCTCGACGTCGGCTCTACGGACGATCGACTTGATTCAACATTGGCGGCTCTACATGGACAACCGCGACCTCGTGTTGAGGCCGACTTTCCAGATTCAGATGTTGCAGAAAGACCGTACCGGCTGATATCTGACAAGTCTTATCCTCTCGTTCTCGATGTGCATGAGGGTGGAAACTTGCAAATATATGTATGTGTAATTCGTAAGTTCTCGTGGGTAATCAAACACAGGGGATTCTTCGGTTCCAACTGCCCCCGAATCCTCCGGAAAAGCTTGCAATCGAATTATCCATTGTCGGTCAGACCGAAGTCAAATGGGTTGATCAGTTTCTCTTCACTTACGAGAGACCTCACACGTTCTTAAGAACAAAGGTTCGGGTCCAATAATTTTTTGGTGTATGATTCATGGCATGTAGGACGCTCTTTTGTTGGAATCTGATCCCGTACCCGAGCCTATTGACCCAGTGACACGACTTGTTTCGTTGCCGTTTGCAATATTTCGAACTCCGAGCCACTTCCCCATTTCATTCACGTCCCCTTCGTCCACTATTAGTTACAAGCTTGTTGTACGGATTCGGGCGAAAGATAAGCGTTTTGGCTACGAAGCGAGCGAAATTTCTGCTCCAATCAAGGTCGTTCCGCCTTGGGCTGGTGCTCCGCCCCCAGCAATACCAACTTTGCAGGAGGGAGACAATGGTGTTCGAGTTGTTGTTGATGTCGACGGTGGTGTGCATGGCAGTGTGCAAATGTTTGGCACAGCAGCAGCCAGCTCGGACTGCATCGCCACGAGCCATAGAGAACGTGATGCAGATGAAGATTCGTTGTGGCTTCGTCCTCGCGTGTTGCATGACGGTTTGAATGCACGGCCGAGCGTTCTGAGTTTCGTTCTCTCACACTCTGGGGTGGGGTCCACGTCAGTCGCGGATGGCGATCGCCGCAGTCATGGAGGCGACACCGATTCTCTGCAAGCACCATCCCGAGTTTTCGGAAAGTCGCGTGCGAGTTCGTTTGTTAATAATCATAGCGACAGAGTTCCGGGCTTCCCGATGCTGGCGCGAAATCGGTCAAACAATCTTGCGATTCATGCCAAGAACAACTATGGGTTACATAATGTGACGAGCCACGAATCTATGGTTGTTCCAATCGTTTTGGATTGTCATGACATGGATTTGCCTTTACCTTATACAGCCGAAGATCCGCTAGCGGGACACAGTGTACCAGTTGCCGCAGAGGACAGTCACGAAACGCTACTGCAAAAATCTACGAGTTTTGTGAACCAAATGGCTGGAAGCCACGGAAATGCGCTCACGTTGATCTCACCGCATATCCCGTCAGCAATCAGCGCGTCACGTCCTTCGTTCTCGTTAGATGGCGCCGTTCAGGCTGATGCACAATATCGTACTTCCGAAGCCAATCAGTTGTCTGAGACTTCGGATTCCGATTTGCACAACGGACGAATTTCGAGCGATGAACTTGGTCGCTCGCCTGCACAAGATCATTCTTATGACCATAGTTCGGTCGATGCCCGTTCATTTCTGGCAAGGATATTATTCAACCCTAAATCTTTCGAAAGAACGAGATTTCGCAACTTGGGCCGCCAGAACCCTACTGTTACTATCGAGGATGGTGCTACACCGATGGGGCGCCAAAGCTCCCAGTCTGTTCGTGACAAGTCGAAGAGTTTGAAATTATTTGCGAAGAAGCCGCCGTTTCCCTTCACTTTCGACTTTTTGCTTTCAAGCACGATTGTGGGTCCAAACACACAAATCCCCATCATAATCACATTGAATGATCCTCATTATGACACGGAATCTCAAAGGATTGTCGAAATTGCGCTCGTGGCAGTTGTACTTTGTGGCGAACCACCGAAGCAGAAGTCTGACTATGTCACCCTTTCTAGTGTCAGCATTCCTGTAGACAGCAATGATTTTAAGAGAAAGGTGTGGTTCCAAGTACCAAGCTCAGATAAGCTCGGGAATTTTGCTGTTGGATTCAAGACAATGCTAGTCGAGTTGACCCATAAGGTAATCACTGAGTGTTCTGGCTTGTAAACTTTATCACTTTACACTTATCAAAACAGATGGTATTTCGACTCATAATGCAACGCAAGAGGGCATTTGCAGTGGGTTATAAAGATGTAGAGTTTCAATTGGGTAGTATTGACATCACAATGCTCCGATGAAATATATTTGTAAGTTTTTTGAAAATCAACGAGATAAGAATGCCCCTCAAGGACATTCAAGTATACGTGCGACGCCTGGCAGCACCTGGGGAAGACCCGAACAAGTTCCTTCTCCGAAAAGATCGGAATACGCAGCCTACCGGTAGCCAACAAGTCGAACCATTGCCTTTAAGCGAACGGCCATACCGACTCATTTCCGAAAAATCTCATCCTCTTTTGATTGATGTGCACGAGGGGGGAGTAGTCCAAATTTACGTGAGGCATTTATGAAACCTAGTGCGCTCGTTTACACTTTGTCAGGGTTACCTGTGCTTTCGGAATGGCTATGACTCCCCAGAGAGGATGTCGATACAGATGACTTTCCTCGGACAGGTTGAGAACAAATGGGTGGATCATCCAATGTCTGTGAACTACAGAAAACACACGTTCTTTAAAGTTCGGGTGGGTTGCATGTGTCGGTCCCCATTGCGTAACACGGAAAATTTTAACAACTATACAACAGTCTACATTATTGGCCGAGACGGACCCCAAGCCCAAACCACTGGAACCGAATTCCGATGTTATTGCGTTACCATTTGCCGTGTACTGCAATCCTTCGCCATTTCCTGTGTCGTTTAAGTCACCGTCGGCGAAGATCACTTACAGCCTTACGTTTCGATTCAGAGGAAAGATCATGTTCGGATACGAGATCTTCGAGCATGGAGTCCCGATCGAAGTTGTCCCGCCATGGTCGTGCGCGCCGCCACCAGAGTTGCCCGTGCTGAATCCTGACGACAACGGCGTGCGCGTGGTTGTGGACGTGGACGGCAGTGTACATGGCAGCATCAAGATGTTTGGCCAGCAGGAATCCACTGCGGCGGCTGAAGGTGCTGCGTCATCAGCAGATTCGGCGAGTTCAGCAGCTGCTGAAGTCGACGCGCGCGAAACTTTGCCGCCAACGTGGCTTCGACCGCGCGCGCTGCACGACGGGATGAGGCCGCGTCCGAGCGTGCTGAATATTAGCAATGCATATGCCCTTGCCGAGCCGCCAGCATTCCTCGAAACGGATCCGGAAGCGTCGCTGGGCACGGATGCTGTGTCGATGACGCGGACAAAGTCGCTTGCTCAGATCAACGCCAAGGACGCTGTCGCCGCAGGCGTACCGATGAAGCGGTCGAAGAGCATGGGTTCCACCTCCAAGTTGGTTCTGAAGCACACTGACAGCAGAGAGTCTTTCTTTGTACCGATTGTTCTTGAAGAGCAGAATCCCGACTTGCCTTTGCCTTACACCAGTGAGGATCCTTTGATTGGCCATTTTCCTCCAGCAGCAGAGGAATCCAGCGCCAGTGCTGGAAATGGGTCTTCTTCAAACGAATTCTTGTCTTCGAACTCGTCTGCACTTGAAGGTGGATATTCCTTCACTCCACGGAAGATTATGTCTCGCATACGCTCTGCAACGAAATTATCCGAAAAATCACAAGAGGCGAAATCGCTATTGCGTCGACCGTCTATTGCATCAAAAAACGGCGCACGAGAAAGCGATACCTCCTTCGACCGCCCTTTCACTTTCGATTTTCTTCTCAGCAACACCATTGTTGGACCCGGGACTCAGATACCAATCACGATTAGTTTCACTAATCATGCTTACAATCCCGAAACTCTTGACGAAATCGAAATATCCTTGGTTGCCGATGCACTTTGTGGGAACTCTTCTATATGGACTCACGACTTTATTCCCTTGGCAAGCGTCAGCGAACGTGTCACTTCAAGCGATTTTCAAAAGCGGGTTTGGTTCACTGTGCCTTCTTCTGAGAAACTTGGATGCTACGCCGTCGGCTTCAAAATCAATTTGCTGGAACTCAGTCACAAGGTGAAATTTTTTTTTTTTAAGTTTAATGAATTTAATTACTTGCTGTAGATGGTTTTCCGGCTGTTAACCAAGCAGAAGACCTATTTTGGTGGGTGGAAAGATGTAGATGTTGAGCTTGGTTCTGTCAGCATGACGATGCTGCGTTGATAGAAAGTCTGCTGTGTAAATCTGGAAATAAATGAGAAAAGAATGACGCAATGGGCGATGGTGAAATCTGAAAAAGTTTTTGGCACCATGCTAAAAAATTAATGTCGAATCTCAAACCACAACTTTTGGAGGACGTAGAGGTGTACATCCGTCGGCACGCAGCACCCGGCGAGGATCCGTCTGAGCATCTGCATTGGTGGACACCGGACGCACCCGAGGACTTGGCAGATGACAGCACGCCGGTCTGTAATCGTCCGTTTCGGCTTGTGTCCAAACGGACACATCCGCTCGTATTAGACGTGCATGAGGACGGTGAGGTTCAAATTTACGTAAGCGCGTCCATTCCTCGCTGTCTAGCTAAGCCTGGTGCCTATGCAGGGATTGCTCTGCTTCAAATATATGCCTTACGAGATGCCGGATGGATTGGGAATTGCGTCTTATTTTCTTGGGCAGACTGAGGTCACTTGTCGCACGAACCCTAGCAAAATCACCAACACTTTTTTCCAAGTGAAGGTTTGAGTGCCACGCGCCGCCAAAGCCCCACACCTCATTTCTGCCCACACCCAGGCCCACATTCTATTCGAGTCCGATCCGCTGCCCCGCCCGAATGCCAGCGATCCGCACGGCGCTGTGATTCTGCCCTTTGTCATTTACTGCAATCCGTCGCCCTTCCCCGTGACATTCAAGTCTCCCGCAGCTCAAATTAACTATGGATTGGTTTTTCGCTTCAGAGCCACTGCAGATACTATCGTCAGCCAATTTGAGCATATGGTGCCGGTGGTTGTCGTCCCCCCGTGGGCCGCGGCACCGCCACCGGAGCCTCCGGCGCTGAAGCAAGGCGATGCCGGCGTTAGTGTGGTTGTGGACGTGGACGGCAGCGTGCATGGCTCGGTACACAAATTTGCCGCCGTCCCATGGCTGCGCCCGCGCGGGCTTCACGACGGATCGCGGGTGCGTCCGAGCCTGCTGAAAATAGGCGGCGGCGGACGCAGCAGCGGTGGCAACGCCAGTGGCAGTGTCGTCAGCGGCAGTAGCCGACCGACTGACCCGGTGCCGCGGCTGTCGGACTTGTACAATTCAAGCGAGATCCCGTCGTGGCTTCACCTCCCGCCACCGCCGCCACCGCCGGCCCTTTCACGCACAAAGTCCCTCCGGGTTATGGGATCCAGCGAGGGTGGCGTGCGGATGCGCAGAAGCAAAAGTTTTGGATCGCGCCAACTCATCAAACTGTCCAAAAGCAGAGAATCCCTCTTTGTTCCCGTTGTCATGGAGCGTCCGAGCTCTGATTTCCCGTTACCATATACCGTCGAAGATCCCTTGGCCGGGCAAGTGCCTCTACAGCCCCCGCAGAATTCAAACTGGGCACATTCCGATATTCTGTTGCATTCTGAAGGAGTTTCGGATCAGTCGTCTGAAGGAATCCCGGACAGTTCAATTGATTCTGTGCAATCTTCCGTGCCACAGTCACCTGCAGACTTGGGCACGAAGGAAGGAAAAGCATGGTTTGACGCCAGCCGTTTTCTGACGCGTATACTGTCGATCTCTTCTCAACAACCCTACCAAGCCCAAAATCTCGATTCCGGGAGCATTTCTGCCTCCAAGTACGAACCAAAGAAGGACCAATCTGAAAGTAGTTCATCAGAAAAGCCAGTTTACACTTTTGATTTTCTGCTCGCTAGTACAATTTCCGGACCGAATGCCCAGATTCCCATTGCAATCACGTTCACTGACAGCAAGTTCGACGAAGTTTATGATGAAATAGAGATTGAGCTTGTTGCTGATATTTGCAGCGGCCCAACAGATAATCTGCAGCATGACGTGGTCTCCCTGGAGATTTTGCTGGTGCCGATCGATACCAAAATATTCAAAAAAACAGTCGTATTTCGAATTCCTGATTCCGAAAAACTTGGCTGTTATGCCGTGGGATTCAAGATGCCCTTTTTACAGCTGAGCCATAAGGTACTTTGTTTTCACAAACAATTACTTACCGCATCGGTGGCAGATGAAGTTTCGTTTGTTTAGCCGGTCAAAAGGGCTACTGTGGGGAAGGGAAACAGAAGTGGAAATGGGATCGATAGGGATGACTCTACTGAGGTGAACGAGCAAACTCAAATAAGTACATCGAGCATACATAACAGCGACTGTTGGAAACTTTCTCGCTTGAAAATCAAAATTTTATAACTATCAATAAAACAAAAAAGAAAAAAGAGAAAAAAGGAGAAAAAAACAAAAAGAAACAACTCTACGCAGAATACACCACCAGGCCTTCAAATAACTTGTCCACAACGTTTGCCATATCCTGGATTTGGCGAACAATACCGCGTTTTCTTCCGCGCCATTGTGCCACAGCGTCAAGAATTTGTTGTGAATTTTCAGGAGAGAGTTCGTCAGTAGAGAAAAACAAAGAAGGTGGAAACAGAGAGAAAAATGATTGCGAGAAGCTGGTATTTTGCTGGTGCTTCGTTTCTGATGATGACTCATCATTTGTATTTTGTTGCACTGGTGACTGTTGTTGTTGCTGTTGTTGTTTGAAAGGCTGAGAGAGGTGTGCATCGGGAACAAATGGCGCATTGGTGAGCAAATCCTGATGGTCGGAAGTCGAACAGGCTTCATCGGGGCTCTCGGATCCATTCGATGCAGTTTTTGACAACGATGGAACAGGAGACGACCGGATATTTTGCGGAGGTTGATATGAAGCAGCAGTATTTGATCCGATGAATTGTCCGAATGGAACCTCCGTGGGTTTGTCGGCAGGTTCGGATGATGGTCTGTTATCAACTCTTAAATGCGTGATATCCACAGCCATGTCAGCAGGACGTATGGCATCCAGGTTCTCCAAAGCGCGTATAAGCAACTCATCCATTTCTCGAAGGCGTTTTTGCAGCGAAACGACATTGCGCTTTTTTGCAGTGTGTGCTGCGGCCGCACTGGTGGTGCTGTGCGGGTTGGCCGGGGCTTCGAGAGCGTCGTACACACCGTCATGTCCGTGGAGTGCCTTGATATCGCGGGCGAGCAGCGCCAGACGCGGCGCGAGGTTGTGGGCAACCTCCTTCTCCGCAGCGCGGATGGCAGCGACGATTTTTTTTCGGCGCCGGCGGAACCTGGCCATTGAGCGAGAGGTGTTGTGGGAGCGGACCATGAGCCGCAGGCCGTAGCTGTCGGCCAGAGCGGAACAGGCGGAACAGGCGGAAGAGGCAGAAGAGGCGCAAGGGGCGGGGCGGGGGGGAGGCAAAGGTGAGTAATCGTGACCGAGGACACACGCAGCACACACACACACACACACACACACTCTCTCTCTCTCGCTCTCTCTCGCAGTGAACTCACGTGATGGCCACGCCCGCGGCAATGGTGGTGCACACGCCGGCAACGACCGACAGGGCGCCGTGGCGCAGATGCAGCAGGTGCAAGTGCATGTGCAGGGGCAGGGACAGCGCGCCCTTCATTGCCTTTTTCGTGTTTTCTTTCTTTTTTGATTTGTCACCTTCCCTGCAAGTGGTCCCGTGTTCCCGCACCCTCCAAAAAACACGCCGCGTGCTTGCTCCATGCCCGACGCGCACCTCCGAGACTACTACAGCAGAAGTAGCATTGGTATCGCCAGCAGCCACTGTCTGGAGCCTGTGAGTACATTGAGCCCCTATTCTTCTTCCGCCTGAATGCTCGACAGGAATCCTGGGTCCTGTCTTGAACTGATCAAAACAAATACAGCATGATAAGTCAGAAGATTTCATTTATATTGAAAAACTAATTAATTCGACCATTGGATCGTATTTTAAATACTAGAAATCTGAGCAGTGTCAATAAATTATTTTTACCCCTACATTGAAGAATGACGATTGTCCCTTTCGGTGCTGACTGGCAAATTTCGAATTCATCACGAGAACGAGTCGCCAGTGAGCGGCTTGTTTCTGGGTTGTCAAAGATTAATGGCGACTTGTTTCCGTTGAAATTCCTTCGACAAGAGCAACGGACGAGCTTTACAAAGGTTTTGGGCGGAAACACACTTGGCCGGATAGCACGTGATGGCATCATTGAGTAAATGATGAGTGGGAAGGCTATGTTACACGTGAAAGGGCAGTTGGCTTCAGATGCTGTTCGGCACGGGCTTGGCTTTTGTAAAATTGAGGAACGATTTCTCTATGCGATCGAAATGGCAGAAGCCGCCATTTTCGAATATTTGCGTTACCTGGTTCCGTTGTTGTGGAAACATTGGTCCCTCAATTGTTGCGTTATCCAAAAGCTTGTCACACTATGGATCCCCAGGAATTTTATTGGAGCCGAAAGAAATGCTCTGTATTCCGAGGCTTTGAGATTCGAAGTGAAAATGCCAGACACGGGGACGGGCAGATCGGATGGTCGGTGCAGTGTTCGGGGACACGGAAACGAGTCGGGGTTTATTGGCGGTTGTTTCGTCAAAGAAAAAAGGAAAATGCACGGCGGCGATCTGTTCGTGACTCAAAATGAGCCACCGCCGACGTGACAGAAAAAATACTTCTTGCACTTGATCCCTGCAAGAAAAATGTTTTTCTTCACACAACCACAAAGACAACTGCTGGCATGGAGCAAGTCAGTGTGATAAATGAATTTGCAGATGCATTTTTTTGACAACTTGGGCAATGGAATTTGGCCTTTGTTGAACAAAATGAGGGAGAGTTCTAAAAGTGATTGTCTCTCCCACACTTCAATTTGTGCGTAAGTAAGCACTCGATGATGGCATCAAACTTCTGTAGACAATTCGCCAATATGGCTTGACGGTGCTCGAGCAATGAGTGTGGCGAGTGGGAAATAGCTTGACAATGCTCATGCAAATCCCCATAAAGTGGCTGAAAATTTGTTCATTTGCAAACGAGATTGTGGCAATCAGGAAATTTTGAAGAAGCAGGCAACAAACGACGAAGGAACGCAGGGCACCGACGTTCCTCCGACTCCGATCCAGACAGAGAAGGAGCACTCGGGGGCACCCGGAGAAGGAGCACGGGAGAAGCACAAGCGCAGGAGAGCGTCGGACGGGACCGGCCCGCACACGCACGCACGTGCCACGAAATGACCACCACAAGCGATGTCGATGTCGGTGGCGGACGCGCCCCGCCGGCGCCGGGCGGCCCCAGCCACACCCCTGACCCGATCGCTGCCGCCGATGCCGCCGCCGCCCCCGCGATCGCCCGGAGCGCACTCTCCCCGGCGCACGAGCAGCGACTGTGGTGAGTGGCTGCGCGCCCGCAATCACCACCGAGGCTTGAACATGATTTGCAGCGGACTCGCCCCGGTGGCCCTGCCCTCTATCTCGTCGCTGCTGGCTGCCATTGACGACCGCGACCGCCAACTGCGACCGTCGCAGCAGCCGCAACGCCATGCGTATCCACAGCAATCGGAGGCCCTTCCACGACACAAGAAGAGCGTCTCCGTGGACTCCTCGGCGTTTGTGCACCCGTCGTCCATCATTATGCCGCCGCACTCACAAGCTGCGGCCGGAACGTTGCACCGGCACAGACACAATTTGAGTTCTAGTGGCATTATCTCCTCGGTTGCCGGCAGTCACAACCCTCACCAGCTGCACTCTCCGTTTACCGTGCCGTTGCCACCGCAGTCGCCAAGGCTCGCAGCACCATTCCAGAATATGTCACTACACCGCAAGTCCCATTCAATCGACAGCACCACATCAAACGGTTCTAACTTCTCACCAATTTCCTCGTCGTCCCCTTCTGCACCTCGGAACGACAACTCTGCGGGACTTCACCGCCACAGTGCATCACTTTCTTCGATAGACTATGCACTGCCAGCGTCATTGCCGATGCACATGCAGCAACCCCAAGTGCAACTGCATCTGTTTCCGTCGCACGGCAACTCAGCAGTTGCTTTTGCGAGCCCACAGCGCCGACGAATCCATCATGCGCGTACTTCTTCTGCGCCCGTGTACTTGAATTTTCCGCCTGCGCCGCAGCACAACGACGCAAATTATCCGCCAGAAGCTGCGAACGCTGCGCATAATTTTCATGCACAAAGATTCAGGCATCGCACGCAGCTGGATAGGCTGCAGCGCGAACAACAGCTTGAGCAATTCCGCACACAGATGCAGCACCAACACGGCTCGCAAGAGCAATCAATTCATCAAAGCAATCATCACTTGGTGCACAATGCAAACGGCAGTGATGGCTTTCAGTGCACACCTTCAGCATCAAATTTAGGCAAGTTGAACGGGTATATGGATTCTCCGGATACGTTTCCGACTGCTGCGGCGGCGACGCAAAACAATGAAAGCACTGCGAGTATTAACAGTCAGATTCTGCCTATACATACCCACCGTCCTCAGCATCGTTCTCTGTCGGCAACTCGCACATCTGCAATCGCGGGTGTCACTGACGTCATCTTTCTACTGAACGCCAATGGCAACCCAATCAAGCGCCGGTTGCGTGCAAATCGCGAGCAACTGCATGTGTTGGAGGAAGTATTCGCGCAGACGAATGGGACCCCTTCAGCACAGTGCAAGAAAGACCTCGCGCGGCGACTGGGAATGCCGCACAAGAGTATCCTTTACTGGTTTCAAAACCGTCGCGCACAGATTGCGCGCACCCAACGAAGCCACGCTGACGCCGTCCACGGAGCTTCTGGTCGCAGCAGTAGCGGGGATGGTGTTTTTGACGGCAATGCAATGTATCCGCTCGAAGATGGGACGATGGCGAGTTCGGCACGCGAGTTTCCGAAAGGAGTGGAAGAGGAACGCGACGAGGAAGAGGAAGACGACGGTTTAGATTATCCGGCTGTGGATGTAGAGTCTGCAGAAGGAGAGCAGGTCGGTGAAGCTTTCCAGAGTTCGGTATACCAGCCGGTATGAATGGAAAAGGCGATGCTTCAGTTTGTGTAATCAGTTTTTTATCCTCTGTTTTATTATGTGTTGGTTTCTTCTCTTTATGTTTTTCCTGTTATTTCATGCTGTGTTAATCGTGTCTCAGTTAAGATTGGTTTGTTTAAGTTTGCTGACAAATGTCGGCGCGCCAACAAAAAGACCAATGACAAAGAACAGCAACAACATGGCGCTTTCGCACAGGCTGCTGCACACTCTGCGGCGCCGCGCCACGCAGCCCGCCCTGCGCGTGCGCAACTCCGGTCCAGACGGTGCCGGCACGGACGCGGAGTCGGACTCGGACTCGGATGCAGGCGCTGCGACGGCTGACGCCGACCGGGCCGTTGATGCGCCGGTGACTGCTGCAGCAGCGACGCCCGTGCCGCAGCAGCGGCTCTCGCGCTCGCAGTCTGCGGCGGCGCTGCTGCAGTCGCTGCCCTTGAGCATCCCGCTGTCGCTGTCCTTTCTGCCGCTGCCCACATCCATCGCTCCCTCGCCCACGCCCACGCCGCCGTCCCTCCATGCGTCCTCCGCGTCGCCGTCGCGAGCATCAGATGCTGCGTCAGGCTCTTCTTCCCCACGTGCCGCAGAATCGACTGCTATCAAATCCGTGCCTCTCATCCACGTGAAATCTGAGCCCACGAGTTCCAGCAATAGCAACCGTTATGTGCCCCTCGGAGTCACCCCCGAAGCCGCTGCCCTCCTGACTTCACTCCCGGCTCCTCTCTCCGTGGTTGTATTTGCTGGCTTCGGCCGTAGCGGCAAGAGCAAGACCGCCTCGTCGATTGCCCGCATCCTCGCTGACTGGCACAAGGACAAATCCGGTTTATCCGCTCCCGCCAGCGATGCTTTTGCGTCGCGCCCCGGAAACACTCCATGCACACACGGTATCGATATGGCCGTCGTAAGGCATCCAGACGCGTCCAAGGGTCACATTCTGCTTCTCGATTGCGAAGGCGCCGCGAACCACAATCAAACTGCGATTCCGTTTGTCATGGGCCTCGCAGCCCGCCTTGCATCACGTATCTTTGTGTTTGAACGTGCTTGTTTCACCACCGCCGGTCTCGAATCCGTCATGCAGATAGTGAACATGGTTTGCCAAACTTCAATTTTGCCGCAGTTCCTTATCGGTTATCGCAATAGGGCCTTGCAACATTGTCCTCCATTCAAGATGATTCCACCGACATTCCCCAAGCCGCGAACGAAATGACCCGGTCCCTCACGCTTGTCGAAAATATGTCCATCAATTCCGGCATGCCGTCGTCAGACTTGCTCGCAGACCTCCTCTCCTGTGCCGAAGGTGACGAAATGAGCAACAACGTGAAGCGTCTGATATCAAAACGGTTTGACGTGTCGTTTGAAAAACTCCCTTTTGTGGTTGGCGCGGACAAACAACAGCAGCAAGCCTTCGATGATGCTTGCCAGAGCATTGCCGGCGATTTGGTGGACTCTCTCCGGATATTCACGATTGGCGGCATCAACGGAGTTCCAGCAGACGGCAAAGCCATCGTACGACTTTGCAATGAACTCGTGACACAGGTGCGCGATGGAGGCACCCGCTTCAACATGATATCTGCCACCGAATCCCTTGTCACGAATATGGCGACTGAAGCGGCCAATACTGTATGGGCTGAATTTGTTGCACGAGCTCGCGCGGCACGGAATGCTCCTGATCAGTTAACCGATGCGCGCTCTGCCAAGCACCTGCGCACTGTCTTACGCGAGCTAGAGGGCTTTGCACATATGGCCGAAGTTGACCTTGAAGCGTATACGTGTCGACTACAGCCGCGCGAGCCCGTGGCAATTGCACGGCTGCTGTGGCAGCGTAACTACGACGCGTTTGTTGCCGACGTGAAGCGAGCACATTCCGGTAAAGTCGTGGACGAAGAAAGGCGCGGCGAGTGGGCTGTCCAGATGAACAGATTTGTTGTAGACATGGTCGAACAAGGTGTCGAAGCTCTGCGGCAGGCCATAAGGCTGGCGCGATTTGCAAGCATTCTCGCAATGCTGTCGAATTACTACTTTTGGAAGCACGGTATTCACGTTGTGCGGAATTTTGCTGGGGGTGTCATTTCGGAAATGGTTGATTGATTTTACGTGCTATCTTTATTATTGCATTGCGTTTTCGTCCCTACACAGCCATTCATCTTGCAGCATCCCGTTGGAAACCTATTCTTTTGACTTTTGTTTTTGTTTTTCGCCTTGTGTTCTAGTTCTACCTGCGTTTTGAAGTATACGGAAAATATTAGTATTTTCAAACATTTTCGATTCTTAAGCTTTGATTGCAATAGTTCTACGATCTTCGCGACAGCCTTTGCTGGCATTTACGTAAAGTAGAACAATGTCATATGCATGGACTGGATTTTCGTTTCTTTCACCGTCCCCACTGAAAGCTTCTTGTCAATGTAAGTCTCTGAGAGCAGACTATACAATAGGGCTTACGTCAAATTAATTGCATTCACCTAATTTTTGCACCGACGTGCAGTCAAGCAGAATTTCTTCCACAGTTTAATCGTTGAAAATTTTATATCTTCACACTCCTCCATAACTTTAGGCACTGCCTGATATATATCTGTAAGAGTCATTGGATGTCGAATGAACTGAAGAACTCAGCGTTCTTCGACTGAATTTCAGACGTTGAATTCCCCAGACTGTTTTGGAACAATGTCCGTCAAAGGAAACGGACTTTCTTCTATTTATCCATTTATTAGTGAGGAAATGCGGTAGATCGGTAACGTAGCTGTCAAACCTTGCAAATTTGAAGCTCGTCAATTGGACTCCGGTCGGATCGGTTGATCTACCCAAAACATTCAACTGTCTCTGAATATCACCTCGATATTCCACCAAATTTGCATCCTAAGCTCGCGCGAACGAAGATACTGGGTCCTCCGCAGCAAGTGCTCGCTCACCTACAGTGCCATATCCGAAGGACTCATCTGTATGCGCTTGCTTACTTGACTTCAGTCTTGAGAAGCAGTTTGTTTAACTTGACGGCAAGAGGCCAAACACGTTTTGATACATGCGAATATTTACTCAAACTGAGGTTCACGAGGAAAAGAACATTAGAATGTTTATTTCCAGTTCTGGCTGTGCATATTTGGTGACACCTTTATGCGTGCTGAATAGACCGTTTCTGATGCGGCGAAAAGCATATTGGGACTGGGCGCAAACTATTCACCTAAAAACTACCATTTTTCCAAATATCGCAAATTTTGGGTAAAAGATTTTGAACCCACGTTCTTTTTTTTTTTCGCCAACTGGAGGTGCCACCCATGTTTTCTTCTGGACTTGTTGACGATAAGACTAGAAAAGAAAGATTTTTATTTCTTTGTTATCAGAGTTGCTTGTTTTCAATTCCTGATTTCAAAGCCAAAAAATTGCGAAAAAAAGAGTCTCAAGATAGCACACAGTTTTGAAATTAGAACTGTCGCATGTCAACGCCGATTTCAGGGCAACAAAAGAAAGCGCCAGCGAAGCTACCATGGCTGAAGGCGAAAGCCGATTCCGTCGGCGTTGACGTTTCAGATGATGGCGATGCGGAGCAGGCCCCCAAAAAAGAAGAGCCGAAGCCTCCTCGCCTGCCCTTCTTTTCCCTCTTCAAGTACGCTGATTCGATCGACAAATCGTTTTTCGTCTTTGGCTTTATACTGTCCATCGCCTCAGGCATGCATGTCTGGATTTGCTACTTTGAATTGGCTAACTCATGCAACCAAAGGTGCCTTGTCTCCGTTCTTGTTCTTTGTGTTCGGCAACCTTCTGGCATCGTTTGGCTTAGTGGCCACCGATCCAGATGGATTCTCGTCTGAACTGCACAAGTACATCCTGTACTTTGTGTACCTCGGAATCGGATCGTTTGTTCTCAATTATGCCGCCACACTCTGCTGGAGGCTTGCAGGAGAACGGCAATCGGTCCGCATCCGAACACGGTTTCTGCAGTCCGTTCTCCGTCAAGATATAAGTTGGTTCGATGAGCGGCGGGCAGGCGACCTCGCATCTCGGCTGTCGACGGACACCTTTCTTATTCAGGGTGGTATCAGCGAGAAGGTCGGAATGTCCATTCTGTTCATAAGCTCGTTTCTGGCAAGTTTCGTGGTAGCCTACACCCAAGGTGACCAATTTGAACAGACTTTTAGTGTTGAACTCTATGCACAGGATGGAAGATGGCACTCGTTGTCACGGCGGCCGTCCCCGCGCTCGGACTTGTGCTAGCCACCACATTCTCGCTTATTGCAAAGCTCACAAACCAGGGCCAAACAGATTACGCCGACGCCGGTGCTCTCGCAACGGAAGTGTTTGGGTCCATTCGAACGGTTTTTGCATTTGGCGGTCAAAAGCGTGAAGGTGATGAATACGAAAGGCTGCTCCAAGAATCGCAGGGT
The DNA here is from genome assembly GCA_027604725.1 of Entophlyctis luteolus. NCBI lineage: Eukaryota > Fungi > Chytridiomycota > Chytridiomycetes > Chytridiales > Chytriomycetaceae > Entophlyctis > Entophlyctis luteolus. Next base: position 137,076 of record JADHYT010000007.1, on the reverse strand, counting down.
ATTCGGCGCAAGAAACTGTACTCAACCGGTGTTGGTTTCGGCATGGTTAACCTGATGATTTACGCCTTTATCGCCCTTGGTTTATGGTATGGATCAACTCTGCTTGTTAGCGGGGAATACGGTGGCCAAAACGTTTTGATTGTATTCTTCTCGCTGTTGGTTGGGTCTTTTTCCATCGGAAACCTTGGTCCTTATGCCACTTCCTTTGCGAGTGCGCAAGGTGCAGCGTATGAAGTCTACAATATAATCGACCAAAAGCCGACGGTCGTGAAGGAAGAAACAGAAGGGATCAAAATCCCTCGGTTTTCGAAGGAAATCGAATTCAGAAACGTAAAGTTCCACTATGCGTCACGGCCAAATGTTCCCGTGCTCAAGAATCTGAATCTTGTTATTCCCTACGGCAAAACAGTTGCGCTTGTCGGATCTTCTGGGTCTGGCAAAAGCACGGTAATGCAGTTGCTGCAAAGATTCTACGATCCGGTTGAAGGCGATATTCTAGTGGATGGCCAAAACATGAAAGATATCAATGTCCGTAGCTTCAGAAGTCAACTTGGAGTTGTTAGCCAAGAACCTGTTCTGTTTCGGTACAGTGTAAAGGAAAATATAAAATTTGGAAAGCTGGACGCGACAGAGGAAGAAATAGTCACTGCTGCGCAGGCAGCGAACGCTTACGATTTTATCAAGGAATTGCCTAAGGGCTTCGACAACGATGTTGGAGAACGTGGCTCTTTGCTTTCCGGCGGCCAAAAGCAGAGAGTGGCGATTGCTCGCGCAATTGTGAAGAATCCACCTATTTTGCTGCTTGATGAAGCAACTTCGGCTTTGGATTCGCAATCGGAGTTCGTTGTGCAAGAAGCTCTTGATAAAGTCTCCATTGGCAGGACTACAATCGTGATCGCTCACCGTCTGAGCACCATCAAAGATGCTGACATAATTGTTGTTCTCGAAAACGGCGAAGTCCTTGAAAAAGGTTCCCATGGTGAGCTGCTGGAAAAGAAAGGCCGCTATCATGAGCTGGTTACTCTCCAAGATTTGAAGAAGAATGAAAAGGCTGAAACTGCGTCCAGTTCTGATCGTAGTACTTCCACGTTGGAAGAACCCAGCCGTACAAAGCTTGGATTTGTAGTCTCGAACTCAAACGCTTTGGATGCGGAAGTGGGACTTGTTCCAGCTGATTCAAACGAAGTCGCCGTCAAAGAAAAAATCAATTGGCGCAATTTGCTTCGATTAGTCGGTTATAACTCTTCTCAAATCTATCTGTTCATTATTTCGTTTGCTGCTTCTACGGGATTGGGATTGGCATTTCCTCTATATTCACTTTTCTTTGGAAAGCTGATTGCTGCATTTTTCGATCCGAACGTTTCCTCATTGCAAGACCAAATCAACACTTGGTGTTTAATATTCGTCCTTATTGGTGTTGCGGGTTTCATCGCAACCTTCCTTCAGATTGTGTTTATCGGGCTTTATGGTTTGCAGTTGTCACATTTTCAAATTCTAATTGCATCCATACAGGATCCAAAATCTTCGTTAAAGTTCGTGTTATGGCTATGAAAAACATCCTCCGCCAAGAGATCGGTTGGTTTGACGAATCCAGCAACAGCTCGGCCAACCTGAGTGATATTCTTGGGAAAGAAGTTGAGACTCTCGCTTCTTTGATGGACCAAACAATCGGTCAAGCATGGTCATCCATTATCAACGCCATTGCTGGAACTATTATCGGTCTTTATTACAGCTGGAAGCTCACGTTGGTGAACTTGGCAATGCTGCCACTTCCTGCGATTGGTGTAGCCCTGGAAACGCAGGCTCAACTTGGAACTAACGAAAACACGAGCAAGTATTTCGATGACGCGACTTTCATCGCGAATGAAGCTATGTTCAACATTCGAACCGTTGTTTCACTTGGCCTTGAAGACTTTTTCATCAAAAGTTACGTTGAGGAACTGGACAAAGCTTTCAAGATATCTTTTCGATCTTGTTTCTTTGCCTCCTTTGGCCCGGCGTTCTCTCAATGTACGCAGTTCTTCACATATGCTGTAGCCTACTACTACGGCGGAGTACTCGTTCAAAACGGAGATACAACGTTCGAAAGCATGAACATTGTTATTCAATCTGTGTTTTTCATGGCCCTTGCATTGGGCCAAGTTGGTGGTCTTGCACCCAATATTACCAAATCGCTCCTTGCTTCCAACAAAGTTTTCAAACTGATCGATCGTGTCACCCTGATGGATACCTTGAAAGGACCTGCAGTTGAAACTGAAAAAATGACTGGGGATGTAACCCTGAAAGATGTCAAGTTTTCATATCCCACGCGCTCTGAAAGAGAAGTCCTGAAAGGTGTTAATCTGGATATCCGACCAGGAATGACTATTGGGCTGGTTGGCGCAAGTGGTTGCGGGAAATCAACCATTATTAGCCTCGTGATGAGATTCTATGACCCTACAAGTGGATCTCTTTTATTTGGCGAATCTCCAGACACCTTTGACGCTAAAGCTGTGAAGCTCGAATCTTTGAGAGGATTTATGGCAGTTGTCAGTCAAGAGGTTAGTTTTCACTCAGCACAGGATATGTTGCTTAAAGCTGTGTTTTTAGCCTGTGTTATTTGCACGGTCAATCGCGGAAAACATCAAATACGGAAATGAAAATGCCACCATGGCGGATGTGGTCCAAGCCGCAAAAAATGCAAACATTTACGATTTCATTTCCACGCTGCCCGACGCGTTCGACACTTTTGCAGGGGAACGGGGAGCCCAGTTGTCTGGTGGACAAAAACAGCGAATTGCAATCGCACGCGCCCTTGTGCGAAATCCCAAAATTATGCTTCTGGATGAAGCGACGAGTGCCCTCGACACAGAATCCGAGGCTGTCGTTCAAGATGCACTCGACAAGGCGTCCGTTGGACGCACCACGCTGGTGGTTGCACACAGGCTAAGCACCATTCAGAATGCCGATTGTATTTTCGTCTTCAAGCAGGGTCAGGTCGCAGAGAAGGGCACTCACCAGGAGTTGTTGGAGTTGAAGGGAATCTATCACGGTTTGGTGGAACAACAGAGTTTAGTTGCCAGTTAACGTTGCAAATGGAGTGGAAACAGAATGAACCGCATAAGAGTTACTAGTGACACATCAAAACTATTGAACAGAATATAAAGAATATTTTCAATTTCTGCGCAACCTGGAAAACGCATTCGACGCCAATATCGCAACCCCCGCAGCCCCTGCTGAAATGAACACGGCGAGCGTCCAAAACCGACCGCTTCCGAACTCTATCCATCCTATCCCAGACCCTTCCGGATCTCGAACGCTCCCTTCTTCGGCGTCCTGTACCACCCAAAGTCGCAGATTCATTTTCGGTTCTATTGCTGTGTTTTCGTGCATTTTCGCTGTCGCTTCTGCAACGGCAGTGCGTACACTGTCGTCGTCGGTCAATTCAATCCATCCACCGGCATTTGTCTCAACGGTGAGGCAAACACGTCCTTCGGGCACGCTGTTGTCATTGCTACCCACGCGCATGGTGCAGGCATGCAGGAGCTCGGCATACGTTACGTCCTTCTCGACAGTAAACCGCTGCAAGACCTGCGACGCAGACTCGGCACTCGCCATTACAACAAGCTTCACGCTGAGTCTGCTGTCTCTCGCTGTCGGACCAGCCACCGGTAACGATGTCTGAGAGTCCGACCGCTGCATTGTGGAATTGGACATTGGCAGAGAGCGACGGGATGATTGCGACTGCGAGCGCGAAAGAGACGCTGGCTGTGGCTGTGGGGAAAGAGATTCTCGCAGTGGTGGTGACACTGAATCCTGTCGAGGTGGAGGTATTAGTGGGTTTCCAGCTGCTACGTGCGCAATCAGCGGCCTCGACAGTGATTGATTCGTTGCTGTATCGATACTGCGCAAAGGCAGACTGTGCCTTGTTGGTTTAGGTGGTGTTGAAAAAGACGATCGGGCGGTTGCGAATGAAGTTGTTGAAGTAACCGAATTTGTTGACGACATAGAAACTGTACGGGCGACTGACCGATAATTTTCACTCGCTGTATGAAAGGAATTAACAGATGCGGACATGCTCAATCGCGACGACGAGAGAAGAGGAACTCGAATGATGTTGCTGCTTGGTGACAAAGCTTCCATGAAATGATCTGAGTCGGAATCAGAATTTGAATCGTGTTGCGTTATTCTGTGATCTGAAGAGCTTTCAGGAGAGATATCGGTCGATTCTGCTGTGCCAGTTGAAAGTTCGCCTTCTGACGAGTGCCCATTCTCCAAATCACTTGGAGGAAAAACGCAGCGCAGAAGGTCCAATGCAGATATCAGACCAAGAGGAACATTTCCATCAGAGACAACAATAGGATCTTTCCGGACCTGGGTCACCAATTCAAATGCATCAATAACCGACATTGACGGAGCCACCACTGTCAGGTCTTTTGACTACAAATTATTAGATGGTCAGATAGCTTCAATTATAGTCTTACCATAACACTGGAAACTGTAGCAACATTTGGATTGGCACCATGCACTAAAGACGCCATGATATCACGGTACGAGAAAACACCTTTCAGATTGAGGCGATCCAACACAAGAGCGGCATCGGCACCGCGATCTATCAGAGTTTTATAAGCTCGTCGCATCGATTGCAGAGCCGGTAAAACGGGAGACTTCTCGCGGGACGCCAAAACATCTTCCAGCATCATCCCGCATTCGGTTGACCATTCCTCTCGGAGAGCATCTAGGCATGCTTTGATACATGTATATATATCTACTACTCCCACAAAAGTGTTTCGGGGTTCTTCGTCTGGCCGGTCTTCGAAAGTATTGTTTTGTGTAACCAAAGCGAAACTGGCTCCTGCTGCGCTGAACTCCTTCAAGGCATCCAATACGTACAAATCTGCAGGTAAGCGAAGTTCATGTGCGTGTGAAATCGAAGAAATGGCAGACGGAGAGCTTCCAGAGCCGTCGTCAGACAGCAGTGAGTGACACAAAGATTCTGCGGTCAGTGTAACCACCTTCGACTCATTGGCTGCGATCACATAGGCAGATCCTTGGGACATCAGGATCTTACAAGCGTCTAGGGCTGACAGCGAGCCGTCGAACATTGGAGAGGGCGGAATTGCAAGATCTCGCAACGTCTCCATTTTCACGGAAATTTGGGATGGAGACGGTGTACTGTGCCTCGCACACTGCATAGGCATAACACCGGACGGGGCAGACACCGTTTATACGTCACAAAAGGATACGTCATGCATTGTCCTGCGAAGCAGCTTCGTGTAGTAATCACCGCCCCGCCGGGAAAAATGGAGATAGACCGATTTTCGTTTTTCTTACATGAAGCGGCGACGCAATTTTATTTCGCTCTCCCGCAATTAGTGAAATCTGGTGTTTGATTAGACTTTGCGTACTGAACTATATGAAATGGACCTCGTGTCATCGAAGAATATCGTATGCTTCTTGAGTGATGGTAGACTTAAAGTCGTAGGTAAACGGAAATTTTGGGTGTCTGGGCGGATTTGAATGCTTTTTTCGCAATGATAGCTCTGGTTGGCACCGTTTACAAAGGAGTTACCTGAGTACAGGCCTCGGTCGAACCAAAGTTCCAAACAGTGTGAAATTATGTTTTCCATGGCGACTCTGTCCGGATGATAATTCTCCAGCGCTCTCCACACTGTTCGTTTTTTGTACCTTAGCATATTGGTTTCCAACAAAATACCCGCAGCAAAAGCAACCCGGACAGTATTCCGCAGGACAAATTGGGTCAACTTCATTGGCTTGTAACTCTTATTCGCAAGATGAGTTAATTTATTCCAGAGGTGGATTCACACAGTCACCATACACCGCACCTGCCACGCCAGCGAGTCGCATTCATCCGTCAGCGCCGAAATGGTCGCCTGCCCGTCAGGTACCGAGTCAGTTTCACCACCTCTATCCAGGATACCCGTGTCGACCCCGGCAACCAGCTCCGCGCTCTGGGCTGCGGCCAGCCGACCAGTGTGGCTTGGCCCAACAAACAGGCCACGCATCCTTTGCGTCTCTACTTTACGTAGCTCCGCTTCCACCTGCTCTAGGTCTTTCCTCACGTCCCACCCTGCCGATGCCCATGCACGCAACTTCCTCAAAACTGCCCGCTGCTTAATAAGGAGCTCGTAAGTGGACACAAGCGCCTCGCCAACCGGCAGAGACACCGGGTCCACAATTTTTGTGATTTGGCTATGGCAGTCATGCAGAAGCTTGTGCATAGTTGCCTGCCCAGGTAGCTTGACGGCAGCATTGAATGTGTGGCCTGCCGGGACAAAAATTCCATCCACGCGCCGTTTTTCGAGGTCTTCCAACCGTTGCTGAATTGACTCCAAGGCCAACGATAGGCGCGCCAAGTCTGCTTGCAATTCGTTGTTTGATGATATGCGCACAAGATCAGAATGGATAGCAAGTAAAGCGCGGTAGGTTTGGTATAACGGAGAGTCCGATGACACTGAGTCCAAGTTTGCAACAAGAACGTTGACTTTGTCAAAGCATTCATTCAAGATTCCTGCAATTGTTGCGTGCCCGGTTTTCGCGTCGGAATTGGCGAAGTTTCCTGTTGGTCTTTTTTCCCATTAAAGTTGAATATCACAAGAACGAAGTCTCACCCTCTGGCAGAATCTATCTGGTGCAGGCGCTTTGAAATCGGCGCAAGCGTTTCAGCAGAGTATCCTTCAATGCCTCTTTGTTCAAAATTTAGTAGCTGTTCGAGTATTCCCTGAAGTTCCGTCTTCAAGGGAACTAACGACTCATCCAGATCCTCGCCGTCAGCGGCCAAAAACCTGACGGTGCGATGGATTCTGTTCAGAAGCGACGCCAGAACAGCCTGACCCATCGGAACGCGGTCACCCAATGACGGCTGAGCGTCAGAACGTGCCAGATTGGCAACAAACTTTCCCTCAGTGGCGGCAACTGCCTCATCGATTGGTGAAAGGCGGCGATGGAGAGCGTCAACGTCGGCCGCCGTCCACGCACCAGATCTGCGCAAAGCTTCTGCTGAGCGAGAAAGGGCAACGAGTGTGACATAGGTGGGATAGAGTGATGCGTGCAGTTCCACTAGCTTATCCCAAATGTGAAAAATTTGCATCCAGATCGTGTCCAGCACATCATCACAGCGATTACGGTCGTAGAAATCCCCGAAATTTTCTTCGCGCGCCTGTTTGAGTTCGCGAACTATCTGGAATCATTTTGAGTTTTGAAAGAGTGCATCAACAACTCACTTGGCCGAGCTCGGCCGCTTTTGCGTTGACGTCAGCAAGAGTCACAGCTCCGAGAGAGTCTTTCTTTAAAGCTTGAAGAGACTGGCGGAATTTGAAGAGCGCGTCGAGAATTGGCTTCTCGTTTTGAGGAACGTCCGACTTCTTCAAGTCGAATTCGACGGTCGTAAAGGTAGAAATTGTGTACATGTTGTTTTGTCTTTAGAGGGAAGAAAGAAAGGTTGAGAGAAAGGTTGGGCTTTTGAAGTGTTCGGAGCTGCAGGGAAGCGGCGTGACGCATCATGACGACAGGTTGGGGTTTGGAAAGACAAACGCGCCTATGCACCGTGAGTCACGCTGCGTATGCACCCAGCAACGGCGTGGACGGAATTACGCCGGACAGGGCAGGGCAGGACGAGACTGGACACTGGGCTGGACTGGACAGACATGCCCCGACGGGACTTGAGTGCTCGCAGTGTGGCACTGCATTCACAAACAAGCGTCTTTCTCCAGCATGTCATCGCCAGCGCCGTCCGCATCGGGGATCCCCGTGCGCAGAGCATCCTCCCTCAACTCGCGGACCCGCAGCAATTCGGTCATGTCCACCGCATCCTCTACTTCCTCGTCCACTCATCGCCTCGTGTCAATGCCCGTGACCCCAGTCTCCACGCCTCCCGCAATGCCCTCCTGGAACAACAACTCCCGCCTTTCGGAGCCCCAGCCGCCATCCCAAGCATTAGCCCGCTCCAAAAGCTACGCAGCAAATCTGAAACGCACAAAGTCGGGAAATGTCGTGTCGGCAAGCTCTCCCAATCTCCGGAAGGAGAACGATGATGCCTCCGTGTCCCCTCGTTCATTGGCAGCTAGTGTTGTTGAATTGGAAGGATTGCTGGATATCGCACTCGCCACACACGAGCGAAGTTTATCGAACGGGCCCAATCGCCTGCGGCAAATTGCTCAAGGAAAAGACAAGGACGCCAACCATGAACCCAAATTCTCTGCGTTGAAATCTGAAATCGCTGATCTCAAAAGCCAAAACGAAACTTTGGAACTGGAAAAAGAACGAGCTGATGCAGATCAGATTGCGTTGAAATCGGAAATCTTATCACTTACCACTGCACTTGCGTCTCTTAGATCAGAAAACGAGTCATTAAATGCTTTGTACTGGAAAGCAAGAGAAGATCTTGCCAACAAGGAAAGCGAACCTATTCGTGAGGCCAAATTGATTTCTCTTGAAAACGAAGTGGCTTCTTTGAAACTAGCATTATCCTCCTTGACGACCGAAAACGCGCAGTTCTTAGTAGTCAAAGAAGAGTTGGCGGAAAGTGTTGCTCGTGCGGTCTTGTTGGAGTCATCCATTAAGACTTTACATGCAGAAAATGACAAACTCCGGTCATCTCTTGCCCAAGTTTATTCCGAAAACGAACATGCTTCTATCGAGCTTGCATTGAGTGCGGAGGAACCTAACGGAATATCTGATTGGAAGGCACGTATTTCCGCTCTTGAATCAGAGAAAGAAGACCTACACAAACGGTTGCAACAAACTTTGGCAAATGAAAACGAACTTCGTGAAGCAAAATCAGAAATTTCTGTTTTGAGAACCACCATAGCTTCTCTCCAAAGCGACAAAGATGCTTTACAATCTCAGTTACCGAACCAGGAGATGCTTTCAGCCCTAATAGAAGAGACAGAGCTATTGCGAACTGAACTCAAACAGCTTCAGCAAGAAAATGCTACTTTCCGACAGTCGGACGACAAAAATCTGGCTGCTGCGGAGGAAGAGGATAAGGCTGAGGAACTGGGCGAAGGCGAAGAGAGTGAAGAAGACGCTTCCTCCAGTAGTTCAGAAGGTGAAGAGGAAAAGATGCAGCTGGGTTCAACAAATTCGAAGTCGGGTTGGTGGGGTGGGTTTTTCGGTTAAAAGTGAAAGTGTTACATTTTTGAACATGCCTTAGCGCGTTTGCTGTGATATATCATTAACAATTTTTACATTGGCACCCATGACTGAGAGGTTCATATTCAAGACGGCCTTTTCCCTGATTCTTTAATCCTTGGACATTTTATCAAACGCAATATATCAATTGCGCAGCGTGGCATATTGTTAGGAATGAAAAATGAGTCTAGTATCTGAAAGAAAGTTGTCAGTAGTAGTTGAAATTGGCAGGGCTCAATAACTCCCCTATCATCGATAATGTTATGAAATGCGGAGATATCAGTTGTTCCGTCATGAACCCGTCGTTGCTAAGAGCAATCTTGGTGCTTCAAGGCCACTTAATCTGAATGATTTGGAATAGATTTTGAAATAACAGCAACGAGGAGGCAAAACAAAGCCTATTAGCACAAAAATCACAACGAGTATATGGCTTCTCGCACGTTTGGTAAGTGCATGCGTAAATAGTAGTGCAACGAAAATCATTCGCTGGTCCATTCCAGATTTGTTGATACTTTGAAATTTCGATTGAATTGTCAGTGCACATCTGCATAAAATGGGTGTTAAGATAAGACCAGAGGATATCCCTGATTATGCGGTTGTACCGATGGGAGTCAATAATAGCCGAAAATGTCGAGATCTATGGATGCTTCTCATATTTCTTGTATTTTGGTGTGGAATGTTCTTAATAGCTGTAACTGCAATCAATAATGGCAACCCTTTGGATCTTTTGTAAGCTCTTAATTTGAATGATTTCTTCTGCTTACTTTACTCAGACTTCCCATCGATTCTCATGGAAACCAGTGCGGGACGGCCACGATATATGATGGAGTAAATCTTGCCAATCTTAAGTATCTGTACTATACAAATCCTCTTTCTCCTACAAACTACCCGTCGGTTTGCGTGAATTCTTGCCCAACAGTAACAGCGCCAATACAACCTTCAAATTACATTTGCGACTATGGTGTTGATCCATTCTCACTCAATATCAGCATGTCTTCTGTAACAAACACGTTTACTTGCGCTCCTGTTATTTTAGCGTCTTCTCCGATCTTAGGGCGATGTATTCCAAATGACCCTTCTACTTTTAACGCAAAAGATTTATCCGGTCAAAACACACTTCAGGCGATCTTCACTGATCTTGAAACAGCGTGGCCTTACTTTGTAGCCAGCATATTTGTAACACTTTTGATTTCATTCCTTTGGTGCTACTTTCTTCGCATATTTACCAAGCCAATGGTCTGGTTAACGATAATTTTGATCAACTTGATATTTGGTGTTATTGCTCTCATTTGTTACTTCTACTGGCAAACACGATATGACTATTTCGTCCTTTCAACTGTTTCTGGACATGACGCGATTGAAGTCCAATGGGAATACCAGTTTGCCCAATATGGATGCTACATTTTTACTGCTTTATTCGCCATAGCTATTCTTATCACAATATTTATGAGAAATAAAATACGAATAGCTTGCGAGGTCATTAAAGAAACAGCAGCTGCAATCGCAAGAATGCCAGTCATTAGTAAGTTGTTACCAATTGCCGTGTTACTAAATCTTGAACTATCAGTACTTTTTCCGATTTTGCTCTGGATTATGTCTATCATTTTGTTTTTTTATTTCATTTATATCGCCCTCGCTCTAGTGAGCATCAACTCTGACACAGTCACTGTTCCAGCGGTAAATCTGCAAACTACTTCAAAGAACCAAATATATTACTTGCTATTATTTCATCTTTTTGGATTCTTTTGGACATTCGCATGGTTCCAAGGTTTCAATCAAACAGTGATTTGTGGATGTTTCGGCGAATACTACTGGACTCTTGATAAATCTGCAATGCCTAGAAATCCTCTTGGGAAATCTATTAGCCGAACTGCTCGATACCATCTCGGTAGTATTGCGTTGGGCGCTTTCTTGATTGCTATTGTTCAGACCCTACGTGTTGTTTTTCTGGTTTTTAAACGCATGGCAAAAAAAAGCAAGATAAAGGCTCTTCTTCCGCTGATAAATTGCTGCCAATGGTACTTAGCGGCGCTGGAGAGATTGTTAAGATGGATAAACAAAAACGCCTACATTCTTATTGCGATTGAAGGGAAAGCATTCTGCCCAAGCTGTACAGTACGAACTGTCGTTTTATTGAATCCTATGATTAACAATCATTATAGCGCGCACTAGGTCTTCTTATCAGAAACGCATTGAAACTATTAGCTGTTGACATGATCGGTGACATGATTCTTGGTCTTTCCAAATTGTGTATCACAGCAATTACGGTTGTTATATTCTATGAGTTTCTCTCCTGGCAAGCCGATAACATTCACATACAATTCATTTTTGTTCCACTGCTGGTTATTGCCGTCCTGGCAATGCTTGTTGCTACCGGTTTTATGAGTGTTTATTCCTTAGGAATCGACACAATTTTTATGAGTTTTTTGATTGATTCGGAAAGGAATGACGGCTCATTGACGCGACCCTACTACATGTCAGACTCTTTGAAGAAGATCATGCATGTGTCGAACAAAATGAGAGTGAGTTCTCTGCTGTTTCGAGTGGGCTTACTGTGAAAATCAGGAGGAAAACGAAAAAATCAGGATCAGGCGTGTTCACCCGGTTGCACTTGAACTCTAATTCTTTCCTGTTTTTTTTTGTGTTGATATACCAATAAATTTAAACCAAATGGACGCACAAAGAAAGTATTCAGCAGCGATTTTCACCACGATTTCGGAGCTCCAAAAGTTATTCGGAAAGTCATAAACACCGGTTTACAATGATACCTTTCTTTGGGCAAGTTTTCAGGTTTCTTTTCCGAAGAACAACGCGTATTGTAGCTCTTCCCACTTTAACTTCATGAAAACCGTTGAAAGAACAAGTCTTTCTTTTGAGTTTTGATCAGAAAGGTGCATTGTTTAAATTTAAGTTGTGAATTGTGCATTGTCATTTTTCAAGTTCTTACTCTTGAACGGATCCAATCATCAATAAAGAGTCGCCAAGTATGTCCAGTATCGATTTAAGGTGAACATTCTGAATAGTAATCGATTTCATATTTATTGTCAAAATATCCCTTAGCACCAATTTTACGGTTCCCCATGTTGAGACAGACCAGCCAATGCTTCAATTGTCTTAGCGTAGTTTTTCTTGATTTTCAATAGTTCGTTAAGGTTTTGAGTCTTCTTTTTGAATTCGGCTGAGAGAGTCGTCTGGATATCCAAAACCTTTGATGCATCACGCTCCATTCCAAGCCTTTCTCTTTTTAATATTTTGAAAATGAGTGAGGTTTCACTTACGTATCTTGGATATCCCAACCTGAGTCCAAGCGAAGCAGCAATTTCTGTACTTCATTTTGTGCAGACTCGTGCTTGATCTCAACAGCGGAGGTCAATGTCTCTATTTGTGTGCGCATCTGTCTGGGGAACTCTGAGCACAAAAATGATCCTGGGTCTACGATCAAATCGATCGGAACCGAATCAAGCGACTCCGAAAGAATTCGAACCATTCGTGAAGTCAACTGCAAAATTAGAATTCCGTGATCAACTGCGATGGTCTCCGATTGAACATTGTAACTCTGCCATTTTATTGTGACCAACTTGTTTGACTTTGTAATTGCAACTGACTGGCGAGTGGTAATATGAAAGAAATTGTAAGTAGTAATATTTGAATCCAAAGGTACGTCTGCACCATGATATTGGAGCAATTCGTGGAACTTAACAAAGCATTAAAACAAATTTTCTTGGGCAACAAACCTGCTCGTTTGAAAGGGCAACGGAAAATTTTACTTTCAACCAGAGATTATAAGACTTGTCACGTATATGCTTAAACATTGCCAAGGCTGGCACCGTTTCGAAATTTTGAGAAACACGCAAATTTTGATTGGGGCTGCTGAAATCTTCGTCTCGAAGTTGCCAGACAGTTTTTACAGTCACATTTATTGCTTTGCATTCATCATTGAGAATTTTCAGTTTCACTGCGAGTTGATTGGTCGGCGGTATAGCGAACCTAAGCAAGCCATGTGAATAAGGTGAAAATACGGCCTAGCCCCACCTGCATGCATCTTCGAGATTTGCGGATGTACTCTGTACGATGATGCTGTGGATAAGGTGCGAATTTTGAGATGACACTATCACGTATGATCCTTCCTCGAACTCTTCATTGCTTGGGAAAACAGTAATGAATTTGCACTCGAACGGTACTGAAGTATGTTTGGAAAATGGCTGCGGCTTCTCAAAAAAGATTTCCTGCGAATTACTTCAGCCAACCGTATTGCATGTTGAAATTACCAGTTTTCGTTCGTAAAATTTTTCGATCATTTTCACACCCTCAATATCGTATCTGGAAGCAGAACTATCCGGAACAAATATATGCACTGACTATAGTCAACCCCTTTTCTGAATGTACCGCGTTACCTCGTCCATTCGCAGAAATAGCACATAGATTTATTTTGCCGTCAAGTTCGACTTCAGAAATTGCAACAATTTGCGAGCTATCCAGATTTCTACTGCAAACGAGTTTCCCGTCTTTTGCATATCGGATTTCTAAAGATCCATCTTCGTACCCAAATATCAAGCTTCCTGGTTGACTGTTGACGGATGCAAATATGCAGGAAGGTTTCATGTTCGACTTCCATTCCCAGATCGGAGTTTTGCTATTCCACGCGTCCAAAACTCCAATCGTTCCATCCGCCATGAAAAATCTGTATGCACAAATATTATACCCGAAAATAATTGAAAATTACCCCAGTTTTTTGTCTTCAAGACCACACATTTGCGATACCGAATGTTTTATTCGGGCTTCTTCAACATATTTGTCGTCCTCGTAGAATCGTAAGGAAAAATCCTACTACGGCATGAAGCTCAGAATGTTTTAGCCACATTCACCTCTGTGTATACAGCCAAAAACTCTTCATTTTTGTTCGAATTTTCTACAAAAGTGACACAAACAGGAACGTCTCCAGTGATTATCCAAAATATTTCATCTCCTTTGAAATCGTAACCCTATCATTTGCTGAGCTTGACAAAACGGCATATAAATACCTGAACTAAGTAATCAGATAGCGCCACAAATAGCAGAAGGTTCGACCCGTGACTATTCAATTTGCCAACACATATATCGATTGCTTCATCGTCAAGGTTGATGACAGCCACATCACAATTGTCCAGGACATTAAATCTAACAAGTTTGACGATATGAAATACTTTCGAAAGTACTCACATCCGTAGATTGTGTGCTTCGCATATTGCAAGAAAATCGTGGTTTTCCAGTTCATGACCGCGAGGCATGAGTTTTGCGGCAAGTATTTTGACGATAGGCCCCCCAAATGAAGATACGTCTGTGTATGGTGTATTGCAGTTCTGGGAAAGCATCTTGAACACGATTGTTTCTTCCAATTCAGTTCCACTCGTCGTGACGTAAGCTATGGTTGGATGCCTTGCATCGAAGCAGCCAACGGTCATGCATGCGCGGGACGCGGAAATTTTCTGTGCCGAAACTCGCGTTTGTATTGACGGTTCCAAGTCGAGCACAAGCATCGAGTAAGGCCAGTCGTATTTGTTTGGGAGGAAAAACAAGACAAAAACAAAAATGTCCCAGCACACGGGATACTCGTTTCCAATTCTGAAGCCGTCCGACATTGTCCCGTGCATGGCCGATTTGCACATTTCCGTGAGTGCGGAAGATCTGGAACGTCCAACACCCGCGAAAATGCTGTCTGTTTTCGAAACTTGTGCCGAAATTTTCATGGGCGTATCCCAAGAATCACTGCCTCATTTCGCTGCGTTGGATATTCCCGAGCATCCTGAAATTCATCAGGATGACATCGCTCTTATGGGATTTTATCGTTTGATGTAATACTCCTTTGGTCGCGCTGCTCACTTAAAATGAACAAAAAGCTCGAAGCTTATCGCAAACATCGGAATCGGCGACTTTAGCCTCCGAGATTTAATCAAGCCAGAACCAGCTCGCGTAAGAAAAATTCTGTCGGGAATTATCAATTTCGCCAAATTTAGAGAAGAACGACTCTCAGTTTTCGAACAATGCACTCAGAAATCAGTTAAGCATACTCATTTCAAAATTCTCGTGTATCTTTCTGACTCGTAATTGCTCGTTTGCAGGCGGAATTTGTGGAACAAAAGGCTTTTCTGATAGAGAAGAAACAGGAGGTTGCCGAACGCGTCAACACGATGAGGTTTCGGCATCCAACTCCTTACATCTTTTGAATTATTCTTCTTAGGCTTCAGCGTGCTGAAGAAGAGCCAGCCTACCAAAGAGTGCGCGAACGGAATCTTGCATTCACCGCGGAATTGCGAGAACTGAAACGAATTCAAACAGCGATGACCAGCGACATCGAGAACTTAAAGAAATCTAAAAATGAGACAATCGAAAAATTGGCACGGTTTTCCAGTCAACAATTTCGCTTCTGACAGATTTTGTAACCAGAACAACACCCAGTTCCTTCTTTCAAACTGCAAACAAGATTGCTCGCGTCTTCGCAACAGAATTGTTCCAAACCCCGAAAAACTCCAAAAGGCATTGACCGACATGCAATCATCAATCGCCAGTGAGAAAACCAGTTTAGCCGCTCGAGAGAAGCAATACCGTGACCTTCTTAGCAAACTGGATGCCATGACTGTGATCCAGCAGGCAGGCGGTTTCTAGTTGTTTATTGCTGACGAGATTATAGGATATCGTTGCATGCAGTAAACTGATGGAGGAATGTGAATTCGAAATGAAAAAGGCCGCCGCTGCATCCAATAAGCTGGCAACCGAACAAGAAAATTCCGAAAGGAAAAAGCAAGAGCTCCAAGATGCAAATATAAAACAACAAGTATTCTGTGAAATTTTTTGAATTAATTGACATCTGCCACAGCAATTCAATCGCCAGCTTTCCAACATCAATGAAAAACATTCGAGGCTTAAAAAGCAGTATTCAAGCAAGAAGGAAGCGAATGACGCCAAAATGAGGGACCTTTGTTCGAGTTACGAAGCGACATTGAAAGAACGAGATGCGAACAACCAAAAGATTGAAGCCAACAACGCCAGAATTCTCGAATTGGACGAAAAGGTGAAGTCGCTTTTTGAATTCGGCTTCCAACCGCTTTGCCGCAGATTTCTGCCGTTCGCAAGAAAATAGATGCAGAAAACGCGTCATTCCAAGAGTCATTTTCGAAACTGAAAACAAGAGGAGAGCGCTACTGTGCAGAACTGGCAAAGGTGTGTTTCTCGTCTGTTTGGTTTCTGTTTAAGCATTACCGATCCAGATGATGTCATGAGTCTGAAAATGTTTTTGTATGTGAAAAAAAGAAATGAATTCCACTTTGCATCGCCTCCGGCCTTGGGCCCCGTACTTATTCTTTGGAACCGTCGCTGGGACCTTTGCTCTCCGGATTATCAACAGATCGGAGAACACGAATCTTGAAAAAACACCAGTTGTTGGTAATTCGATTCCCTGAGCCGATCTGAAATCGACTTTCAGGCGAAGGCTGTTTTGTTCAAACTGCGGCACGACGAGTCGCTGCGAGATATTCTTGGGGAAAAGATTCTGATAGAAGCAAATTCCATGACGAAAGGTGAAAGGTTGATCTGTTTAGACGAATGGCTGATAGTCTCCAGGCCATTTCAACCTATTCAAAGGTTTTGTTGACTGCCAGTTCAAAGTGAAAGGTACCGTTGGAGAGGCGCTCGTCCGCATAAAAGGATCGAGAACAGCGGCAAAAGATGTGTGGCATTTATCGAAATTGGTTGTCGAACCGTTGGGAAAACCTGATCGTGAAGCAATTATCTACGCGTGACTTTGACGGGAGCCAGTTGCGGATGCAAATCAAATTCAAACAACACAAAAAATAAAGCTACGAAATCCACGAATTTGCCATCAACTTCTGAACAGCCAACAACGCTTGATACCTCACATCGGAATTTTCATGCGTCATAAGTTGCATAATTTGGGCCTTTGTTCCATTCTCTTGAACGAATTTCTTCCCGGCAGGAACGTACTTCACGTACTGCCCAATATCGTGGGCAGCAACAGCGAGTACCAGATTGGATGAGCCAGCAGAAGTAAGTAAGCGTCCCAGAATCCGAACGATTTCAAAATCCTTTTCTCCGAGTCTTGCGGCATTTTGTTTCCAAAATTGCTCACTCAAGTGCGACGGCGACCAGTCGAGTTTGCCACTTCGCACTTCAGACGCGTATTCGTCAAATGTACTGAGGCTATTGATATTCTTCGCCAACTCTTCCTTTATGTAAGAAAGGTCGTCCGTGATCTCTGAGTCAGTCCATTTGCGTGAGCTCAACGTTTCGCACAAATTTAAGAGCTTATTCCCAAGCATCGGAATAATATTTTCTTGTGGTGCCAAGATAAGCATGTTCTTTTCAGCGCTTAGATAAAAAAAGAAAAGAAAAAATATGGCACTTACTTTAACAGTGGCAAATATCACGCGAATGACTTTTTCCTTGATAGCTGCTTTCGCAATGTCGATGAATAAAGGTATGATTTCATAAGTTCTTGAACAAGCGCGTCAACTTTTCATCGTGCACCACAAAAACACACCTTTGCATATCGGCCGATATTTCTTGGACAAAAGTCAATGTCCAGAGACAATAGATACCTTGATATTGCATTTGGGCGTTCGAAGAAGCTTTGATAGCTTCGATCAATCTAAAAGCCGTTTAGAAACGAGACAAATGATAACACCACTGCACCCAGTCATCCCGTTTGGAGTTTCATAAAACGGAAGCCTATACGACGGAATCGCTAAAATAGTTTGCATTATCTGAATGACAATGTCTACAACATTCGGATTCGAGTCCGTAATTTTTACGGAAAACCACGTGAAAAAACTCGATGCATCAATAGGATGCAGTGATGGGTCACGTTCCCTTCGCAAACTTTTAAAACGGTCCTCAAAGCAAATCGGGCGTACATGGCGAGAATGGCGAAAATCTTCGCCGATTTCAGTTGAATATACTCATCGTCCTTCTTCAAGAGATTCAAGAAAGTACCGAACAGCAGAGACGAGTCAATAAGGCTCAATAGGACATCCCGACCGGAAAAGCCTGCTGACTTTCAGAACTCACAGCTAGAACAATGCACAAACCCAGTATCTTGTCCTCAAAAGCGACCAAAATGTTGTGGATAGTATCGTTTCGGGAAAGCTTTTGCAGAAGGTTGAGCAAGAGTAGCGAGTATTTTGCGCCGATCTGATGGATCAAAGTGAGCTTGCGCCGAAAGAACGGGCAAACCTCTTTGAAGTTCGCCGACGAATCAGCCTTCTCGCCAAGTCTTATCTGAGCCAGTTCGTCCTCGGTGATAAGGCCGGCTTTCTGATAACCCTGGAAATGGCATCAAGAGTGTGTTGCCGTCAATATTCACGCTTACCTCCCAAGGGATTGTCTTCGCGCGAACGGCAGCAGTCTGGTCTTCAAGATATTTGTTGTGGCCGGCAACTACGGGAGCTATATCGATGGTGGCCGAGTTCTCTGCGCTATTGGGAATGTTCATGGGAATTCGCCGATCGTTTTAAGTTTGCTTCTCGGGTTAATGAATGCTCTCCTTGAGTCGCTGCTGTGACCGGAGATCGACGCGACGCGTCTCGAGTCGCTGCTGATTCAGGTTCTTCATGTCACTGCTACGTTCAAGAGCAGCCCACCATGTTTTCGAACGGCGGCTCTGGCCAACACATCCTATAAGTCACTCCGTTTTCAGAATGCATCATCTCCAACTTGAAGGCCTCGATCGGCAATTTTGGATTCAGCAGGGTTTTGTTTGTTATCGCAACTCTCTTATTATTGTTTTTTGTTTCCCTTTCCATTCAGACTCTATCTTATGCTTGTTAAACTCTTACATTGAACTTGCGGCTGCAGAAAATAGAAAACTGTTGAAAATTGTCACCGGTCGGTTTCTAATGTCGGAGAATGGCCAAAAAAGAAATTTGTCCAGTTTTCCGCGAAGAATTGTTTGCCTTATCTATTGGAATTGTAAAATTCGACATAACAATTTGAAATAAATTATGAATAGTTTATTATAGAGGAACAAAAAATGGAATGACAAAAGTCTCCACAAATTTATAATACGCGTGAATGGTAACAGGTTTAAGTTCAGTTACATTGAATTTAGCAGAGAATGCCTCATGAAAACCAGCACAGTATAACCTCGCTCTTGCATGAACCGTTGATTCACTCTACCTAAAGAATGGGCGAACACTGGACCAAACATGAACAAATGTCATAATGATCCATTTTGATCTGTTCAACGTGACCAGGGTACCACCGTCAGTATCGTTAAAACAAAGATTTAAAAGAGCGGCCAAATAGCAAGACATCCTGGTCTCAGTTAACTTTTGGACTTGGCGTCGTTTCATTTAGGCGTAACAAAGCAGTCGGTTTGTCAGTCGAGGGCTCTGATGCAGTTAGAGATCAGACCATTATGTTCTTCAAAGCCAGGAACAAACAGTTCATTAAATCTGCCATCTGATTAGAAATAGATTCAGACATCCATCTATTCAGTGAAGCAAACGTAATTTGGTTGCCCCAACCATCGAAACCGCTCATTTTGTCCTGATTTCACCCACAAGATCATCTCAGTCGGATTTCGGCCTAGGTTGGCGAGAAAAATATTTTTTACACCAGCTGTAGAACCAGTGGCAATGGATGGGCAATGGAATTGCAGGAGCAACCCAGAAGTATCCGGAGTAAGTCTTCATCGCGTAGAGAACCAACGCCGTATGAAACAGTATTCGACATAAGAAAAAGGATATCCCGAATCCGAGGTCGGTGCGAAGCTTGGGATTCACGGAACCGAGAGAGAGCAGAATAGTCGAAATTTCGGCAACACTGACGAAAGACATAAAGATGCCGATTTGCCCAGCACAAGTGAGCCATACAATCACACCGACATAGCCAACGTGATGGACCCAACCAGTCAACAGTCCGAACTGTGTCGGGTAAGAAACGCATCCCAGCACAGAGTCAGCGGCTAGGAATCCAGCCAAAAATGCGCCTAATCCCCAAGCATACCTATCGCAAAGACATAAGTATGACGGAAAGGCAATACAACAGCGAACCGCGAGTCCCGAAGAGTCATATCTGCTGTCGTCTGATCCTTGTCCAGGAGCAGAAACTCCATAGCCATTGGCAATCCTCCCAGCACTAGGATCACCGACGAAAACAGGGTTGTTACCCAGGCTTTAGCCTTTTGCAGTTGCTGCTCGCTTGCCGTCGAGATGCTTCCGTATATATACGGGAGAAGCATCTTTCGAGCAGCAAGATACCACGCAAAGCTTGCAACGACAGAGGCGCTGAAGGGCAGGTAAAAGTCCGGCGATGAAACGACATCAGCAACAGGGCGTGAAAGCCAGGTGGCGTCAGGATCGAGAGGCATTGCACTTAATTGCAAAACAATGCAGCATTTCAAAGCGACATCGCCGGGTCCGGCACAAAGAAGAATCCTATCGACACTATCACGTACGCGCCGATGAGCATGAAGCCCTCAAACCAGTGCGTGCGGCCGTCCTGGATCAGCGCGTTCACTACCAGTGTCGTTACGAGAAGCACCGCTATCTGCACCACACCAAAGTCCAGGTCCAATCCTTTGCCAACCACCCAGCCCACCAACACAGTAGATGGCGCCACTAGCAAAGCTAAAAAGACATAAAAAAGATGATCAACCGAAAATAGCGAAGAATCTCAAATACCGATTTGATGGCTCGATCCAACTGCCACCTGTATACAGAGGTCCATCTTGTTTCTCATAGCAGAAGAAACAGCTGTCACATGCTCCGCAGCATTTCCAACAATGGGCAGAATGATAATACCAATGAAAGTTTCAGAAATTCCCGCTTGCTTTGACAAGCCTTCGATGGAACCGACTAGCAGCTCGGCGCAAACCGCTATCACCAAAGTGCTTCCCGCAAGTGCCGCCAACGCAACCCATAGCACGGTCGTTGGTTGTTCTGTCTCTACCTCCAAAGGTGCTTCGACGGATTCGGCGTCAGCACCGTTAGCTGATGGTGTCACTTGAAGTCCGTCTGGCTACAACAAATATGAAATCGTTAAAAGACCCCAAAACAACTCACATTTGTGTAAAGCTGAAAAATCAAATACGCGAAATACGTGAGCACCAGAACCATCGCAATTCCCCTTGAAATGTCCAAAATTTTCAAATCCGCGTCACTGTTTCCATTCGGAAAGGCAAAGCGCATCGCACACGGCACAAGAAACCCGAGAAAAGTCAGGCTCAGTAGTCCTGTACTGACGTTTGCTTTGTCAGCATCAAACTCTTGGAACTTATTCCTCTCAAATGGAATAATCCCTCCGAAGAAGAAACAGCAGCCAAGAACGAGCAGTAGATTCGATAGAATAGATCCGATGAACGAAGCTTTAATGACATGAAATAGGTTCTCGCGAAGGGCCATGACGCCCAGAATGAGCTCGACGGCATTTCCAAAAGTCGCATTCAAGAGGCCACCAACAGTCTCACCCGTCCTGACATATTCTTAGGTGTCACTCATCGTTTGTCGCTATATACCTCATTGCTAGCTGATCCGTGCTGAAGTCCAAAAGTTTTGCAAGCGGAATAATTGCAGCGAAGTTCAGGGCAAAGACGGCCGCATCTGACCACCCGAACGCAGACGAAGAAAGAGCAAACGGCAGAACAGCAATCAAGAACAACAGAAAGGACTTGTTGGTGGTCCATAGCGCCTGCAGCGACGAGACAGTAGTCACGGCGGGTCGCAGACCCAAGAGCGGCTGGCGGTCCATTTGTCAATGACGAGTTCGAATGTTGTCACTATTTCGTTACAAAAAAAGCTGCACCTTCGATGTTCATGGAAAGACTTAAGCGAGGACTCCCAGTGCACTGCCACTACAGCTTCATCAAACAAGAGATGATTTGTGTCAGGAAAACGAAAAAGGATGCGAAAAACGGTTGGTGTTTGACACAATTGAAAAGTTGCATTCCTTCAAAGTAGATGCAATTATTTCCACTACATCCGGACAGGAGTTGCCGCCTCACTCCTCAATTTTCTTCAAGTCCGCGGGCTTACTGGTGGCAGCGCTATCACCCATAGAAACCTGAATATTGCTTATTCCTTCTTGTCTTGGGTAATTGCGTGAATCGAACGCTGGGCGAGAATTGTTTCTTGGCATTGCAGATTCGATGGCATTGATCACTTCGCTACGGATAGGAAACGCTGCAGTTCCCACAATCCATTGCACACCCTCGGTAAGCGGAGGTGTGGTCAGCGAGCCATCATACACGTAGAAGCTCGGATTTGACTGGATCAACGACGCAACTAGCTCCAGATCAAGGTCTCCAATGAAGTGAGATTGGTCCACAGCAGTTCTAGGGATCTGTGTTTGGATTTATGGTTGGGCATTTCAAGAATCTAACAAAAAAAAGACTACCTCTGTCAATAGTGAGTCCAAAAAGACAATGGGTTTCCGTTTGTATAATTCAGCAGGAACGATGAACATTCCTATCACCAAAAGATCCCCGTCGTCGCTGACGTGCACAAGATGTGCTTCCATACGCAGGGCAATTCTGCGAACAGTGTGCTCGGCGGGAGAATGGAAGTGAATCTGCTTGAGGTGGTAATTCTTGGCCCTGAACACACAGTGTCCGCCATACTTTGCAAGTTTGTTATCATTGGATGGTGGCATATTGATTTGGATTGAGTGCCCAGTATTAGCGACCGGCACAGTCAACGGACCGGTCAGAGATTCGGAAGATACACGGTTTGACAGAGTCACGGATGCTGGCTCGCAGCAGGCGCTTGGTAAAGCCAGATCCCGCTCAAAAGTCATGGACGGACCGCGCATGATGGATGCGCGTTTGCGGTCATATCCTGCGATACCACGAGAGCGGTAGTGAAGCTCCGGCATGAATTCGGTGTTGGCGAACAGGAGATGGTCATCATTGAAGTTCACGGGTGACTGATTGAGTCCGACCTTGATCCCTGCCGAGAACCAACTATAAACGCGAAAAATGCTGTTCGCAATATCATACCGTCGATTTTGTGCCAATGGTTAGGACCTTTCGGACCCCCGTATGACCAGTCGTCTAACGAGGGACGCAGACGATGAATATGCAGCGTATGCAAAACCATGGCAACTAAAGTCTCCTTTTCGCCATGATGATGCGACCGATGTGTACCGGATTTGCTTCTGCCCAAACTAGCCAGATTGGTTGTCATGTCGTTTGTGTCTACTGGAATTTTGTCATGGAATCAAACAATGATAAGAGTGAAGTTCAGGCAAAGCATTGACTGTATCTGGCATCTGCAAGTTTCTGTATACAAACGCAGCCAGTACTTATCGATCATATCTTCAGGAGTGCAGGTCCAGTTGCTTGGCCCATTTAAGGGCTTTCCACGCAAAGGCAACCAACAAATCTGTGCACCTCCTGGGGCAGCCATGCCGTTGCTCTAACGTCAACAAACCTAGCTTCACTTAAAACGCGTTGCATAAGTTAAAGGACATCCTGTGAATTCTTCAAACCCGCCGACTCCGTTAACAACGCGGCCGTTCCCCACAAAAACAGCCATCAAACCTAGCTGCTGAAAGCTGGTGAACAGTCGTACACTGGGATAATTATTTCCCTTCTCAAGTGAAGGGGTGTGACTGTCGGTGCTTGCACAAAGTTGTTTCATCGCAATGGGCTTGAACCATGGTAGGCAGCATCGAACCGTTGGTATAAGGCATCACCGACCGCGCGACCGTAAGTAGTTGTGATATAGTCAAAGTGAGACTCTTTCTAACTGGTAGAATCTGCGACAGCTTCCAGCGGAAAGTTTGGTCTTGATTCGATATTAGAGTTGTTAAGTTTCAGAGAAAATTAGTTAATGATGACTTCATTTTAAAATCATGACACGTCTATAGCACGGAAAACTTCAAAATCAAGCGACAATCACATCGTCCTCGTTCGAGAGCTCCTCGAGTGTCTTTCCTTTTGTTTCTGGGATCAAGACAGTGGAGAGGATACCAGTGAACATGATGGCTGCGAAGATCGAAAGCACAAGCTGCGCGTTGGTAGAGAAGATTGGACCAACCGCCTGGACACCGATGATTGCGCCGATCTTGCCACAAGCAGCTGAAATACCGTGACCGGTAGATCTGAAGCGAGTTGGGAACACTTCTCCGGGAACAACGAAGGTGGTTGTGTTGGGGCCAAATTGGAAGAAGAATTGGGCAATTGTGAAGATGACAAGGAAGGGAGTGCTCTGCGCAGAGAGAGTGTTCCACATGGCAGCTAAGATGGATAGGCAAATGGTGATGACAGCGAAGCCGACGTATTGGATGGGCTTGCGACCGAGCTTCTCAATGAGAGCAACACAGACCCAGTAACCCGGCACGGTACCAGCGAATGCAATAATGATGTTACCGACAGCGATTTGGTAGAATAGATTCCAGATGTCAACAGGAGGTGTGATCTTAGTGGTTGTGGTAGTGTTGCTTGTAGCGTTAAAGACAGAAACAGCCACTTTGGTGGGACCATTGAAGTTAATCAAGTTCAAGACCTGAGACTGGTTGAGGGATAAACCGTACCAAGCAATGTCCAAAGCACACCAGGCGTAAGCAGTTCCAATGAGCGTCTTCATGTTACGCCACTGGCCGAAGTAGGCACGGAATTCAGCGAGGTTGTTTGTCTTGACAGCAATTTTCGCAGTAGCAATATCTTCACCTTGCCAGTTAGAAGAAATGTTGGACACGGAGTTCATGGCCAAGACCTTCTCCACATCGGAGTCAGCTTTCTGGGTATCACCGATAACATCAACAGTGAAACGAGGAGTTTCCGGGATAGTCATACGGAAGTATACGGCACCAACTGCAGGAAGAATACCAACACCGAGAGCAACACGCCAAACAGTGTCCAAGCAAGTGTAGTCGGCCTGAATGCGGCCTTGCATTTCGGCAAGGGTGGCAACGAAGACGATGCCTCCGACCATGATACCAATACCCTGCATGGCAAACACAGCAGCCAGCATCATTCCGCGGTAGCGAACGTTGGCGAATTCGGAAGTAATGACAGCTGACATTGGGTAGTCACCACCGATACCGATACCGAGGAAGAAACGCCAGATAGACAGTGTGTAGAGGATAGGAATTCCGTTAATCATTTGACCGGTAAGAGCAGAACCAAGAGTACAGACAATCATAATGATAAGCTCGACACCGTACATCTTCTTACGGCCGAGCTTGTCTCCGAGAACACCAAACAAGAGCTGGCCAACAAAGTTACCCCAGTTAGTAGAAGCCTTGAGCCAGGCATCCACATTGGCACCGTTCGGGTACAAGTTATTGAAGTCGAGCTTGGTGTTTTGAGGGGTTTTGGGAATTGGGGCAGAGTTGTTGAAGCCCGGAAAGTTGGCCGGGTAACTTCCAGTGATGTACTGGGGCCCGTAGTAGACTTGATAAAGCATGGGCAATGCCTGGCCGATAACGAAGATATCGTAGGCATCTGCGAAGAAACCGACACCGGACACGACGACGGCGCGCAAGTGGAACCAACCAAGCTTTGCTTCGTCAAGGTGAGCGAAGGCCTTGGCGCGCTTCTGCGACTCAGTTGCAACGTGGGACGCAGCAGACATGATCTGTTGTTGAGTGCAGATCAGCAACGGGGGCGCAAGCGGCTTTTGTTCTTTTTCGGCCGCACGGCGCGTGCACCCGAAAAATTTGCACTCTCCTCCATGCGGGCGGCAAGTGCGTGTGTGCCTTGTCGACACGCGCATGCTCACACAGTCGACAGCACGTATCAGACACGCCTGAAGAACCCATTCACTCGCGCACATCGTAATACCCGCCCCACGCCAACACTGGTCACTCCTTGTTATCGCTGGTTATATTTTTCAATTTAATCACACTTCCTCCCGCGCGTGCCTTCCCTCTTGTTAATTTTCCCCGCGTGACATTATGCTAATGTTGCGTCTGTTTTGTCCCGTCAAAAACGAATTGTCGCGATTTTTGTCGTTCTATTTACAGAAACGCAACTGTTGCATATAAAAAGAAAACAAAGGAAACAATGAAACCCGCACATTTCCAAAATTTTAGCCCTATCTCTGAGAAAATAAGCTCTGATATTCTCTGATATTCTCTCGTCGCCTTGTTTACAAAATGCAGATTCTTTTCTGTGTCCCTCATTCCTTTTTATGCAGCTTTGTCAGCCAAATTTTGTATGGGGTTCCACTTTCTTCACCAAATGAAAGAAAAACAAATTAAATAATAAACCAGGAAACAAAAGGCAGAAAGAAAAAAACAAATGAAAAAAGATGAAAATTCAGTCGTCCCAGCAATTCCAGCCCGCAAGGCTCTTAACAACCAGATCATCAACATCATGGCCCCATGGCATCATCTTCGATGATCGCAACTTCCGCATATTGCCTTCTTCCTTGCGTTCGCCTTCGAATTTTGATCTTGCTTTCAGCGAAAATAGTGCAGCCAGGTGTTCTGTTGTTGCAGATGGCGTTCGCCAACTGGCAAATACCGTCGGTGTTGTCGACAGGCTGGGACTCATCCGCAATATTTGCGATACATCGTGCTGTTGATGCTTTGGATCTTGATCGACCGATGTATTGTCACAAACGCGAAGAGTTGACCGTTGAGAGGAATTTGTTACTGGGAATCCGCCACGTAAGGGGCTGTCGTTGTTCTGGTACTGTAAGTGGCTTTCCTCTAAGCAATCAATATTGCGGAATCTCGGAAACCGATATGAAACACGAGATTCAGAGACATTGCACGCCGAATCGACAAACGTGCATCCCATGGGGTGGTTGAACGGCACTGCTGACGGCTCCTGCATCTTTGTATTAACCAGCTTTTGTTTCTCCAATTCGCGTTTCTGTTCTTCCGTTATTCGCCCGGTGTTGCTAGCATTACCGCTGCCACATACAGGATTTTGCAATATATCGTTCGAAAATTTTCTTTTCGAATTTTTCCACTTCAGGTCGAAATCTCGCTTAATTGCTTCGGCTTCAGCAGCCACAGCCTGTGCACTCTTCACCGCCGCTCGTGTGGCAGCACCAATAACTTCCTTCGTGCGGAATGCCGTCCCACACACAATTGGTCTATCTCCAATTGATGTAGTTCCAATCAACGCCGCGGTTGTCGCTGCGCTCATAAGTCCACTAACGCTGCGTACGAGTCGCATGACGACTGTGCCATGATTACGCCCAGAATTGTTGTCCCAGGACTCAATTCCATTCATTTTCACTCGAGCAGCCAGTTCGATTGCGAGAAAATCTTGCTGATCTGATACAGATGAACTTCCCCCTGTTCCGCAACTACTCTGCATGTTCCTTTCCAGAATTGTTGGAACGGGAATCGTTGCATCGAACTGATCCAAGCCCATAATACTGTCCGAGTTTCCGGTTATTGAAGACACAAAGGACGCAGTAACATCATTGTGAGTTCTCCAGTTGTCCGTGGTATATCTCAATTCAACGGTTTTGACATAAGCTAAATTTTGTACGATGATGCTGAACGTAAGAAGCTGAGGAAGTTGCGGATGGTTGCTTGTGGGAGATGGAACCAAAGTTGGTGTGGACGAAGGTGATAGTCGGACGGAGTCAATAGAGATTACTGGCGGTGATTGGTTGGGAATTTTGGGCGTTCGCGAAATTATAGTCCACGGAAAGTAAATTTTTGTCTGACAAATGTGGGGTTGGCCAAGTGATATCCCACACTAATCTTGTCTCACCACAGGCTTTAGCTTGTTGTCGCAATCTAAACCATCCACCAACTGTGCAAATGAATATATACTGTCAAAATGGGGTTCCTCAAGCTCAGACTCTGGAGAACTGAATTCGTCGGCAGATTCCGGATATCTTGGAGACTGTGAAATTCTCGCCGGAGAGTCGTCCGAAGAAAATAAGCAAACCTGGTTTGATTTGGTACATGAGCGTTCTATTTAATCAATTCTCGGAAGATAAGAGATATCACCTCTTTGATGACGTTGTCAAAACACAGGCTTTTGACTGAATCTCGTCTGCTGCTACTTCGCGAACATGTTCGTTCGCTTGCATCAGTTCGATCAGGTATAACAAAGAGATCCGGCGCAGACTTAGTTGTGTGCAAAGCGCTCTTTTGTGGCCAATTCTTCGAGACTGACGAGGCAGTGAAGTCCCGTTCCTCACTCAAAGCGGAAGTAAAACCGGAAGGTATCGCCGAAGAATGTCTTTTGAGAATTGGACGAGGCTTGGGACTGCGAGATCTCGACATGACCTTGGACACTGGTTGTGGAGTGTGATTGGTTTGGAGGGTGCAGAAAAAGCGTAAAATTCTCGGGAAAAAGCATGAAGGAGGATTTTTCCTGCCGAAGCAAAGCATACGAACCAGATTCCGCAAGAATATCATCGACATTCAGCTCCAGTGTAGGTTGGTGACTGCGAATGGATGCGGTTGCATGGTGGTGCTGCGACAAGGACATCTCCAAGTTCGGACAGGGAGATACCGGTAACGGCGAACATGATATCGAAATATGTGCGTTGTCAGCGTGCACAGATTGCGGGCATTTCTTTCGCCGCAGCTCCTCTTTGGGGTTGTTCATACTATTGACAACCTGATCTTTCTGACCACTCCTTGCACGGACCAACTTTTCGACAAGCGAATTAGCAGAAGGACGTAGAGACGACGACGGAGCTCGACACAATGCGGAGAAGGAGTTTGCGCGCGCTATTGCAGGACCAAGGCCAAGTGGGTTCAAACTCGAGATGTTTTCACCTGAGATAAGGGCATCAATAGGAAGCGACGGTGAACGATCCACGAGGGGTTGGTCGAAATACGGAGACGTGGAAGTGGAAAGATTTCGATGATTGCAATCCGTCATACGATGCCCAAGCAGAGAACACGGGGGATTAGGCTTTTTCATGCACGACGAGACTCTCTGGGCGTGGGCTTTGGACTGCGGCGACAAGAAATTGAACGGGCATATTTGAGGGATGAGTTTGGCGACCGAGGGCGCGTCAGCGGTGCGGGATGTTGAAGGCGTGGATGAAACGACCGCGACTGGAAGTCGAGCGGGCGCGTCGACATCAAAGAAAGGAGATGGCATAGGCGCTAATGTCGGAAGTGTGGAAACAGCGGCCGCGGCAGTCGATGTGAAAGACGGAGCAGGCATCGACTTGTGGGCTCGAGAAGGCTGTGTTGTGCGGCGGTTTGTTAGTGCGTGAAAATTTGGGTGGACACTTGCAGCATCGCTGATCGATGATGCCGCGTGCGGCGCCTCGGTCGCTTCCGCCCGAGGCCGTGCATACGTATCTTGCAATTGCACACTGCGCGGTGTGTGCGGTGGAGGCTGCTCACGCGTAGTGTCCGGAAGAGGATTATAATTATGAAATGAGGTCAATATGATCTCAAACATGTGCGGGAAACGCCCGTGATTAGTTTCAAGGGTATTCCAAGGTATACTGACCTCATTGAGAAGGATATAGCCTTTGCTTTCTCAGATAATCAGTCTCCAGTTACTGCGGTCAATTACGTGCACTTTAATTTTCAAGACCAAAGCCTGTGTTCTTCATATTCCAACGAGAAAAGCATAATCGCCGCTCCAGCGTATGCGCTGTCAGCTGTGACTGGTTCTCCGGCGCATATAAATGTCAATATCAAACAGGACTCTGGATTGCACCAGGAGTTTCCACCTCTGAATCGACAATACGCAGGAACAATCATACAAGATGTACATCATCAATACTCAGCTCCAGCAAATGAATATTCTTCAGGTGAGTTGGGTGAAGGGTTGAAATATGATGTTCAGGCTCGTAAAAAAAATTTTGGTGGTTGCTCAGCCAAGCCCTTTTCAATTGTAGTTTTCAAGAACCTCTTCCCCCCCCTACCTCCCCCATCCTCTATCACACATCCCTCTCTTCGCTGTCTGACTCGCATCTGCTCGTTTCAAAAATGACAGTGCCCAATTTTGAATTTCAGCGAACAATTGAACATGTTGCGCTTGCAGGCGATTGGACAAGTTTAGGTATTCACCAAGGCGATAATACTCAAGTGGGTTATCCACCTGCAAATTCGAACGCACCATATCGTTTATCGCACCTGGATCCTTGTGGTGGACAAACGATGTACGCAGGAAGGCATGAGCTAGGCGGCTATTACTGCTGCGCCGACTGCGCGGACACCAGGATGGACCGCCACTACAGACAGCCGTACCCGATATCGCCACACGAGCATTTTTGTCAGTTAGACAACGGTGTACATGTGCACGAAATGCACCTACGTACAGACAAGTTTTCTGCGGCTTCCGCGCTATCGCCACCGTCTCCAGCATCCCCATTCGTGATGACGCAGGGGTCTCCTGTGGACAACAACAGCGGCGCGGGGTCCGCGTGGCACTACTTCGGCGACGGCAAGCGCAGGCGCGAGCAGAGCCGCAGGTACCGTCTGGCCAAGTCCCAGATTCTGTGTTTGACCCAACTGTTTGCCGTGGAGCCGTCGCCGTCCGGCGAAGTACATTCTATGGTTTCAAATTCCACGGGTGTCCCCAGGAAAGCCGTTCGGCTGTGGTATGTTATTGCGGATTTTTATTCTTGAACTTCAAAATTTTCTTATTCCAAATTTTCGGCTTTTCAACTGCTAGGTTTCAAAACACTCGAGCAAGGCTGAGACGGGATGCCAAGGCGGCGGGAATTTCTAATCTCCACACTTCTGCCGACCTACGCCGCTTCCATAGGAGCCAAGAGCGCAAAAATGGAACTCTTCCTTCAAAAGGAGCAGACGGTTCTTCCGTGGTGGAGATGACCCAGCAACTTTGCAACATTTTGAGCATGTACAAAGAGGGAAGATACGGGCCGGTTGATCGACGTAATGAGGGTACACAGAATCATCCGAACGTTCCAACTTTTCCTGCTGTTCAAGACAACAGTGGCACGAAATTTTCGCCATGTTTCGAAAGTGTCGATGATGATGATGAGAGCGAGTGCGACGGAGCCAAATGACATTTTTAGCCAAAATAAGAAAATGCTGCTTCTGTTGAGTTTATCTATAGTTAACTTCACCTCATCAAAACCACGGATATGCCACCCAAGTTGTAACTGCCCTTTGCCGGCCCAGCAAACCGTCTAGTTTTCTCTGTATACATCCAGAAGTGGATTTTGTGCTGAAGCTTGATCAATGGGGCTTCGAACTGGACGCCGAAAGCAAGAAGCTGATCTGGATCAGGCACCGTCAGCCACATTCGCCTCTTCATCACGCATTCTCCGCCATCCCCGTCCGAGCCCTCGCGACCGGTAAATCCGACGTCTCCCACCGCTTCACCTTCACCGGCCTTCAAGACACAACGGGCAAGCTCGATTTCGTCGACAACCGGCACTCCGTGGGCGGTGCAGCGCACGTGGGCCATCAGCGCGCACTCGATGCGGTTGAGGACATGACGCCGTGGCAGGCTCTTGACGTACACGTCAATGGGCACGCGCGTGGACGGGCCCATCATCGTGCGCGGCATCACAATCTTGAATCTTGGTGTCTTGCCCTCCAGGCTCATGCGGCGCGCAACGCCTGCCACTTCATTATTCCTGTGCGGGCCCTCGCGCGTGGAGGACCCAGCCGAGTGAACAGACCCGGCTCGGTCGTTGCTGCTGGATAGAGCGCCTTCGCCGCCGCTCATACGTGTCGTCCGGCTGTATGACTCACTGCGCCCCGTTGATGACAATCTCTCCGCCGCTGTTGCCACAATGCCAGGCGTTGGCGTTCCGCCCACATTGAAAGCCAAGTTGGATGGAATCGGCGAAATTTGCGAGCTGCTGAATGATCCGAAACCCGCTGTCGGACTCATGTCTTTCCGTGATCTGAAAAAACTGGGAACTGGAGATGCTGATATCGTGACACGATTTAGAAGCGATTGAAAGAAGTTGGTCCGCTTCTCAGGTTCTGGCGGCTTCGAAAGAGCAAAAGACGTTGGCGTAGACCTATCCCCGGTGGGTTCGACATATGCTTCGTATTGAAGAGGGGGAAGTGGTACAAAGGCAGATGACACCGGATCAAGAGTAAGAACAGGCATCCGTGAAGGAAGTGGGTCAAACGGGGAATATGGCAATGGAGGCGATGCCACGCCAGAACCCAATCCAGTCCCTTGGTGAAACTCCAATATGTACCCTTCTGGAAGAAATGCATCCGCTTCAGATTCAGGACCACCATGACTTTCGCGATTCGATTGAATGAATTGCGTGAAATTCAACGGAGCAGGTCTGGGCGTATCAGTAACAGCAGCAGTTGCAGCCGAATCGAGTTGTTTTGTGTCTAATGAATCCTCATACTCAGCGTGTACTTGTAGGCGCTGATTACCGGAAACGACCGGATCCAGCAGGGTGTATTCAGGAACACCAGCTTCAAACTCAAGAACCCAGTTGGGATTCAAGTTCACATCCCCTACACCACTGCCAACACCGTGTCCCATCGTCAAAACTGGTGCCGAATTGATGGCCGCAACATTCCGGTCGCTACTTTTGCGCATATTGCTCAAAACTTTTGGGCGAAGAACAATATCCGCGAATTGAGTCGGTGCATCTTCGGATCTTAGAACGCTTAAATTTCCCTGAATCTGGCCGTTCGCGTCAAAAACCATACGAACCCCATTATCCCCCGCCGCTAGTCGGGGAGTTTCCGGCGGCAGGGCTGTGGTCCACGGCGGCGTGACCACAACTGGAATGATAAGCTCCCGCGTGACGTAGTTTTTTGCTTTGGCTATCCAAAAATTGAATTTGATATTCAGGGAATAAGTGATATTGCAGCTTTTCGACTGGAAGGAGAAAGGCAGGCCTGCCGGCGGAGTTGTGATTGGAATCACAAAGGGTAACGGAATCATGCTTGATGAAGAATGTCGCGGCTGGTGATGAAGACTGGAGGATTCGGACAGAATGATGGTCTTTGTTGGTTTGGAGATGGGGGGATAGATAAAGTTTTGGGTGATTTGAAAGAATCAAAGCACAATATCCAACCTCGATGTCACAGAATATTCTCACTTGGCCATTCTCAAAGCGCGGATCCGGGGCAACCACACTTGACTTGCCGCAGAAGGCACATGAGATGACGAGTTTTGAGTAACGCTCTGATGGGAAAGGGTCCACCACCAACATCCCCTGCAAGAATCAGACGAGTCGCCACAGCCAAAGAAGCACGATGTGCTACTTACATAAATCCATTCAGTGCCGCCAGCACGTAGGTCGACGGCAAAAGTCAAGTTGTCAGGCAGGTCCGACACAAGTCGAAAATCGTGCTCATCGGACCGATCGCCGCCGCTTGCCCGGCCCAGATCCAAATCTGCGGGCAGCGCATTCTCGAGCGGATCTTCACCGTCCAGTGGCGCCCTGCGTACGTAGACCCTGGGGAGAGACAGGAATTCTTGCATTTCGCAGTTTCGCGCCGCCAAAATGCGATTTGGAACAGGGCGGGACTGGCTGCAATGCGAACGAGCCCTCTCAGAGCGCACTGCCTTCTGCGCACACAGAGTTTGCTTTTCGTTCCATCCGAATCAGGAAGCAGATTTTGGTCATGGCTTGCCAATGGCTTGCCAGACTCGATCCAAGGACGTGTTCCATGGAGGTGGGTCGCCTTCGTCCACCTCGAAGAATTGCCAACGGCCTGACGAGAATTTTGCCCGACATGATATCAAGCCACAACGCAAAGCAGCCAATACTTTCCCTTCGGCCACTGTAAGCATTTATTCCCGCGATCATTACGGATGCCCTTTGGTCGCGTCGGTATCAACTGCTCATGATTGCCAGAGACCTGTAAAGCATTCGTCCGATGAATCTCCGAACTTGATTTTGGCAGACGATGACTCTGAACATGGCCGTCGCAGGAATGTATATTGCAAATTAAACTTAACTACCGTCACGGCTGGACTGAACACCATCAATAAAAAGTTTATTAACCAGACGTTGACAGGAAGATTTTCTCGGTGGTGATCGAACGTTCACGGAGGGACGCACCAAATATTTTTCGCGCACGCACTGAAGTCTTGAGCAAGTTCACACAATCCGTCCGAGTCTTTGTGCAATCGGCACTCTAGCAGAAGCGCTTTCATGCGTTACAGTCTCGATTCTATCCGAA
Source organism: Entophlyctis luteolus (assembly GCA_027604725.1). Taxonomy (NCBI): domain Eukaryota; kingdom Fungi; phylum Chytridiomycota; class Chytridiomycetes; order Chytridiales; family Chytriomycetaceae; genus Entophlyctis; species Entophlyctis luteolus. The sequence continues at coordinate 102,915 of JADHYT010000007.1, read as the reverse complement.
TAAAGACCGCCAATCACCACAGATCCAGCGGCCGTTTGTCTGAATGTTTTTTCCTGAATTACGGCAACGCCGCACGAGAGAATAATACGCACAAAACTGGAACTGTGACCGACACGGCTTCTTGAGCCAATCCACCGACCCCGCGCCCCGCAATTTGAATACCCCGCGGAGCTGGAGGTGAAACTTCTTCAACCTTCAATGTTCGACCTGTTTATAAACCCCTGAAAACGCAGTTCACACACTTGCTTTACCGTCAGCCAAGACCCCGTTGTAAGTGTCAATTGCGCCCTTGATGGAAGCCCTATCTTTGAAAACGATATCCGCGGTTCCCGACGAATTTGAAGCTTCGAAAGCTACTGAGCATTTGAGAATTTCTCCAAATTCGGTAAACGTGGCCTTCGAATTTTTTTTTAACGAAACAAAAGCAACGTTCATCTTCGCGCTCACTTGAACGTCTGCAGCACTCGCTTTCGGATCGAGATTGTAGACTCTAATCAGAGCGCCCACAGCATCCGCCGCTGCATTGGCTGCGGTAGAAACACGTGCAGCAGTGGTTGAGGTGGCAAAAGTAGAACCGCTGCGCATTCCTAGAGCCTCCCCCATCGAGCGCTGCACAAACTTTGACGAGTGTACGTTCGCGCGCGACCCCGATTGCCGGCTCTCCGTACTAGTCTGAGCACCCAAACGACTCGCAATTCCAGAGCCCCTGGACTCTGAGGACGTGTGCGTCCTCCCGATGCGCTCTCTCAGGTCTGCATCTGGCCCCGTGTACTTGTCATGGCGCCATGGCAGATCCGAGGAAGGGCGCTTCTGTGTTTTTCGTCAAGCTGTGAGACTGAAACCGTGCGGGCTAAGAGATTGTTACCGCATACGGCCGCCTCTCTGTGCGGCTGTACTCCTTAAAGGAGCGGTGGCTTGAGCCGCGCCTCTTGTACGGAGCTCCTCCCGAGTTACTGTAAACACGCTGACTCGAAGACTCTGCGGCTGCAATATCGTCCAGAGACTACGAAGTGCAAACGGACGGAACAGTGTTCGCAGAGGAGACCGTGAGAACACGCTGAGCAAAGAGTCCAGACAAACCATGTCCATCTTGTCCCCCATTTGTTTTGATTTTTTTTTAAAATTACGTTTTATTTGGTCTCAGCCCTGAATGGATGCATTGCAATGCAGACGTCAAACTACTCCATTGCTAGTCGCGACGCCTTCAAGCTCCTCCCTGATGCGCGTGACGCCTTCACGTATTTTTCCTTTTCCTTGCGGTCATATTCCACATGCTCGCGGGCACGTTGCCGTTGCGCAAAACCCTCACTACTGCGGTCACTGTCCACAGACAGCACGCTATCTCCGTCTGACAAATCTTCACCCTTGGGATACCGCTTGGACAGGTACTTAAAAAACATCGCGTCTTTCGCCGCAGCAAGCCTCGAAAACAAAGAATGCAGATCCGCGGCATCTTCCAGATCTTTAACCATCCTCAAGAATTTGTGCAAGCTTAATGCAGCATCTTCCAACAAATCATTCTGTTTCCGGTATGACCCACGAGACATATTCGACTCTCCGTCATCGTCGTCGCCATCGGAATCACCGGCTTGACCTTCAGAATCCTCGTCATCAATATCGGAGTCATCTTCGTCGGTTACCCGGTCTCGCCGTCGGCGTTCATCGTTCAAGTCATTTGAATCTTCCTTGAACTCGACACTTTCGTCGTCAACGAACAAAGCCAGTTGGTGTCTGAGTGGTGCATACGCGGCTGGGACAGTAGTGCCGGCTAGGGCTGGGTTTTCCGAGAAGTCCAGGACTCGCAGCTCAGCAAGGTCGGCTAACGTTGAGGGAATAGAAGAAATAGAGTTGCGGCTTAAATCAAGGTATTCAAGGTTTGGAAAGTTATTTGCAAGGTTTGCGGGCACTGCAGTGAAGTTATTGGACCCACTAAAAAAAGGTTTGTGTGAGGCTAAGACAAAGGACAAATACGCAAGTTACTGTACAACTCACAGCAGCAGGACTCGCAAGTCGGTTATGAGCTTGGCATCTTCGGGAATCAGCGACAGACCGAGGGAGGACAGGTCAAGGACCTTTGAGCGCACGGCTTCAGCGATGCGTTGCTTGACAGTCTTGGACAGCTGAGCATGCAGAGCATCTCTGTGAGCGGACAGATGCTTGCGAGTTGGCGGTGCGGCGTTTGTCTGCCTGTCACCCCGTTTGCCGGTACGTGGCGAGTTCATCGTGTTTGTGTTCTCGAGAGTTCTTTTTTTTTTTTTTTTTGTATTTGTTTTTCATTTTGTTTTTTCAACTTTGGATGCCGGTGGAGTCACTGTGCGTCACGCCCATTCTGTGACGATCACGATCAACCATCGCCACCGCCGACCATCGTGGTTGCGCGTGCTCTGCTCTATTCGCTCTTCGTGCATGGATGCGCCACAGACTGGCGCCCTGCGGCAGGCACAGCCATCGCGTCACTGGCACTGCTACTCGGTGCTCCTCGCGCATGGCGTATTCCCCATCACTCTCGGCACACCATTGCGCGTTCTGGTACCGCTATTTCTTGACCTGAAAATCGATGGCCGCAGCCGAGGAGAAACCCGTTTCCGTGCTCTTCGTGTGCCTCGGCAACATCTGCCGCTCACCCATGGCCGAGGCCGTCTTTGCTCACATCGTGCGCGAGAACGGCCTATCACCCCGCTTTGCGCGCATCGACTCAGCCGGAACTTCGAGCATGCACGTCGGTGACTCGCCAGACACACGCTCTGCTGCGACATGCCGCACGCACGGCGTACCCGTCTCTCACCGTGGACGGCAGGTGTCGGCGAGGGACTTCCGGGATTTCGACTACATCCTGTGTATGGACGATAGCAACCTCAGCAATCTGAAGCGCATCCAGCCGGCGGGGTCGAAAGCAGTGGGTAAGCATGCAGCACTACAATCATGCTTCTCTTTTACGCAAAACGAACACGGCGAACGATAACACTAAAGTGCGGCTCTTTGGCGAGTACGACGCGCAGGGCGAACGTATCATCGAGGATCCATATTACGGAGGCATCGATGGCTTCGAACACAATTTCCAGCAGGTGTCCCGCGCGTCGTATGGACTGCTGGCTGCCCTCGGGTTCGTGTGAGCTTGATGGTGGTTGGTCGACGTTCGGAAAAAAAAAAGAAACAAAATGTCTGCGTTGGGGTGGTTGCGCCGCGCTGCTGTCGTGCCGGCACCGCGTCTGGCGTTTTCAATGCCGCCGATGCTGAGGCCTTTCTCGGCCGCGATTCATGCTGCGGCAGCATCCGCAACGCCTTCCTTGTCCCAATCACCTGCTTCTGCTCTCCCGGCCGTTGACACCCCGGCGGTGGATGACGGATTCCCCGAACCCATCGTGCCCATTGCTGAGTCAGTGAATTCTTTTGGCTCTGGCGGAAAGGGCCTCTTGGACTTTTTTGATTCGGAAAAGGGCTGGTACTGGGCCGACACCGATCCAAAGACAGGCAATAATCGCTTTTTGTACCCTCGTCATGAACTCATTCTCTTTCCAGGCCGTGGTTGGACATGCGCTGAACTGCGTGTTAAGTCGTTTGACGACCTGCACAAGCTTTGGTGGATATGCATCAAAGAGCAAAACAAACTTTTATCCCAAAAGGACGAAGCTCGCATGTTCAAAGTTATTTTCCCACACCCACAGCGTCTGCAACAAGTACGAGTAATCATTCCACTTTTTTTCCGATCTTTAACGAATTACTGCATTTTCGCAGGTGCGATTAACAATGCGTAACATCCGTGCTGTGTTACACGAACGTCTGATCTCCTACAAACAAGCCCAAGCCATAGTCGAGCGTGAGGCAAAACGCGCTGAGCTGTTTGCCGCACACCTGGAAGCGTTCAAAGCTGCCCAAAACATTCCCGCAGATCAGCGCGTCGATGTGCCACAGTCCATGCTGAAAGATGTGCAGAAAGAAATGGACAGATTGTTCCCCGTGCCCGTACATGAGATTGGGCGCAAAGTCGAGGAGCGCAGGCGTGTGGAGCAGGCTTTGGTTGTGACGGGAACACGCGGGCGCAAGAGTCGCTCAACGAAAAAGAGCCCAGCGGATGCAAAGAAGGGAACACGGTGGTTCGTGATTTGACCAGTGAACGAAAAAAACAACAGCTGTGCGTGCGCAAGAATCTTATTCTGTTGTTTTGGCATGTCAGAAATCATAAACCCGTCCGCTCTTTTCCCAGTCGCCATATCGGGTTGGCTCCGGGCCTTTTGGACCACTATGCCGGATGGGACAATCGTTTTCAGTATTCGCAACAACAGAGCAGCCCGAATTACCCGATTTCGCCAGTGACCGGATTCCGGTCTCCTTCGAACGTCGGCGCACTCAGCTCTTCGCGCGGTGCATCTGGATGTCGCTCTGTGGACTGCTCGAAAGCCTTCACTGACCGTTCGAACGCCCGCTGCTCTTCTCGATCAGCTAACGGGATTGGGCCGGGCTTTTGTGCGAATGCAGACGCAAGATTATTTCCTTTGCATCCGGCACTGGTAGTTCTTTCGCTGGCGCTGCTTCGGAGTGTCGATGAAGTGCCAAAAGCGCGAAGAGTGTTGATTTTTCGGAACATTTCAAATATCCAACGAGGCAACGTCTCGTCCATAACATAGTTAGTTGTCCTTGGCATTGACAAGCGACACCCCAGCCGCATGCAATCCCAATCTGGGTCCTTTTCTGCCATCTTTCAATTTTGTGACTTCGAGTGCACAAGATGAGGGTAACAGCCACTTTCTATCATTCGCGGACAATCCCGAAAACGATGTGAAATACTGATATTCTAACTAGAATTAAGATCGGGAGCCCTTCCGCATTTTCGTAGTCAAGAACTTTGCGTCATAAACAACCGTCACGTCGCGCGCTGTTTTGCCAGCATGTAAAAATCATTTGTTGAGTTTGCTTTCTCGCTCAAAATGTCCTCCAAGAAGTCGATGCGATTGAGTTTCAAGAATGACCCAAAAACAAAGTATTACGGACTCTGTACCTCTCGCTCTACTGAATCCTTCATGATGTGTTAGGAAAAAAAAGCGATCTGCTTCCACTCAGGATGATGACGGCGCGAGCTTCCTTGAGAGCGATGCGAGCGGATGGGGCGCTGCAGAGTCAGTCGATCACTTCTCTGGACCGATAATGCTTGTATCGACTCTTCCGGTCGGCCCTGCCCCCGCATGTCTCGTCGTGAACGACAAAACAAGCGCCATATCCATTCAGTCACTGTACTCCGGCTCACCTGTGTCCGTATCTGAAGTCGAACCAATACATGTGGGACAAGTCTTTTTAGCTTCTCGTTTGCCCACAGGTTTGCGTTCTGTTGTTTTTATGCTGGGTGCCAAACTGTCTTTCTCCTTCAAGGAGAATCGCGTGTATCAATCAAATCCGCGTTCGACAAGTATCTCTCATGCGACAAATTCGGGGTTGTGACATGCGATACTGACGCAGTTGGTCCGTACGAAGAATGGGAGGTGATTCGACGACCAGACGGGTTTGCTCTTCAAAGCGTGATCAAGGGCGCATTTCTGTCTTGTGAGGTAGACGAAATCAACGATGAAGATGTCGATGCTGAAAAGCGCGCCAAAGATGCGCTTGGGAAAGCCGGATTTGGTGTCGGCGGTGGACGCATTTGCGGCACAGTGCGGGCCGACGCAGAAAGTATTGGAGTACGCGAAGTTTTTCAGGTTTCTTGTCTAGTTTCACCAAAGTCTGCCTGACAACTGAAGCATTCAGATTCGATGCCAAAACGAAACTAAGTTGAAAGCGATGAAGAAAAAGAAGAAGACTGAGGAGGTCAACACCACGGTAGTAGACGCAGAGCAATTGAAAAAGTTTCAAAGCTATGGCCGAGCTGCAATGACACCTGAGGAAGCAAAGATTCTTAAGCGCGCGCAAAAACAGGTGATTAGCATGTTCTTGCGTTCATGTCCGTCTGTTGTGTAATTGTAGCTGTTGTAGGGAAACCTCAACGAAACGCTCTTGGAGAGACGTGAAAAGGTAACTCTTGTTCTTTAACGCGCCGAAAACTAAACAAGGCGACTGTTTGTACCCCAGATTAAGGCGGATCGCTACTGCAAGTGACAGCAGAGCCGGAGAGTACAGTGAATAAATAATGTCCTCCAAAGTGTTTCCACCAATAATACCGACCGAACACTTTATCCTGCGAGCCGAGTAAAATCAATTCTTCCCGCAGTCACTGCTGCATTAGCCCAACCCGTGTCCAGCGCGGGTCTTCATTTCCATGACTACTGCGGTCACCAAGCGCAAGGTCGAACCAGTAACAGAAAAACGTAAACTCATTTTGCCACACTGAAGTACCATGAAATTGGAATGCGTTGAACCTACTCTTACAACCGCAGTCAATGCTTCCTCACAATAATTTCAACATAATTCTGCCAGCCATCCGGCACTATCGCCGAATTGCAAAAAATATATCAAGACGCGGTTTCACACATTAGGAGTTACAGAGTGCGGCGGTTCTATGGGGGCGAGGAGGGCGAGGATGGCGAAAGACAGGGAAATAGGCGGGGACCAAGAAAACTGAGCGGCACCGACACGGACACGGACCGACACAGTCGGACAACCAACCGATGCCAGCGACAGCGACGGGCGGCGCGGACTTGGCGCTGCGATGGTGGCCTCCCCTGACGCCCCTCCTTCTGACACTGCACACGCGTCCAGGACGAAGCTGTTGGCGGTGCGCCCCCTCAAGGACCTGCAGGCTCTGAAGCGCCGGTGCGGCATCCCCTCCCCCGTCGTGCGCGGCGCCCGGTGCACCAAGGACGTTCATGCAGCACACATAGCCCACCATCTTCTCGCCCTCGCTACGCGCTGCGCTGGTGGCGCCGCGGCCGCCCGCGAGCTCATCGTTGGCGTTGACATTGGCGTTGCTCATCTCGCTCACGCCGCAATTGAACTTCGTCCGGACACCCAAGTTCCGCTCCTGCGCGCGTGGGACGTGCGTCCAATCGACAACATGGCCCTCACATACAATCCTGTCCGTCTCGCGCGCAGTGTCGACGCCCTCGTTGCCGCAGTTTCCTCCTGCGCGAACCCAGACAGAGACTGCGGGAACACGCGTGATTTGAATGTCGTCCTAGCTGTCGAGCACCAGCAATTTCGTCCCATGATTTCACGCGCCATGCCCCTCATTCGCTGCGCAGCCGTTGAGGCTATGGTTGTATCTGCCGCTGTCGCGCGGAGGTTTGAGGTATTCTCAGTTTCCGCCCAGACTGTCGGAAATCACTACTCTCTCGGCAAATCAGACAAAAAAAAGGCTGCAGTCGTGAAGGCATATACCATCATTGACCAGATGGATCGGATGCAGGTTACTGACGATCTTAAAACACGATTTTTCTCTGCGAAAAAAAAGGATGACCTGGCGGACGCTCTTCTAACGGCGTTTGCTTCTGTTGAATGGCGCAAAAATTCATTAAACGAGCTCAGAATTCTTGAATCTGAAGGAATGTTTCGTTAATTATTTTCTTATTTTCGTCACATTCCCTTGTCTGACATCGAGACTTTACAGCTTCAAAAAAAGAAGTCACATTAGATTCATCAAAGAAATTAGTTAGCCTAAAAAACAAAATTGCTTCAGCTTCACAAGATATTGAACCAAAGAAATCACAACCTGTCACTGGTTGCACACATATTTGTCCGGAGTCGGGGTGTTCGAAGTCTTTCCGAGCGAGCTATACGCTGAAAAAGCATTTGGCTGCGGAACACAGCAAATCCTATCATGCACCAAAAAACATTTTCAAGTGCCAATATGCAGGATGCAAAGCAATTTTTTTAACTTTCAACGGATTCTGGAATCATCAACTGAAAGCCCATCCCCATGTTGCTACTGCAAATTTAGCAGCTTTGCCGCAAAGGAATGCTGAATTTGTTGGCGGGGCGTCTAGAACTGGATGGGAGGATGACAAGAACGCTGCTGCTAATGTGTGCGCACAAAAAATTTGATGTTCCATTGACACAATGGAATAAAAGTGTCTTTTATTGTACTTTTTCTTTTTATGACGACGACACAAAAGTCAAGGTCCAAAACTGGTTTGCACCGCCATTTGGTTGCCACAGACCGACTGTGGCCCCATAAGCAGTAGACTGTCCGCTAACATCCAAAACTACCTTAGTCCCAACATTGACAAGTGTGTATTGTCCGTTTCCGGAAGTCGAAAACATCCAAGCAGCGGCATCTCCTGTAGAATTCGACTGGAATACGGTCGCTCCCGACGTAGCTCCTGTGCTAGAGCCCGCAAGATATTTACCTGAATACACATTCTGGATTGTAAATGTTGTCAGCGCCGCGTAGTTTCCGGCTGTGTTTCTTTGCAATTTCCAGCGTTGAGTAGTTGTCGTAGAGTCCGTGGTAAAGATTGCCAAGTACGTGCCATCACTTGATGGAGCAACAGACTTTGAGCTCTGAACACCAATAATGGAGTAGATGCCCCCATCCACGATATGTGCTCCAGAAGCGCTGACTCCGGTTGCGCCAGAAATCAAAAACGTCGTAATCGACAAGGACGGAACCGTCGCGGAGAATGAAGTTCCAGAAATGGACACGGGGTTGCTTTGTTTCAAAAAGCTTCCCGTTGTGCTGGTAATGGCCACGTACGACGCCGCGGTCACAGACCCAAACTTTGACAAGTCCAACGTGAATGTTTGGCTCGCGCTGTTGCTGTTGACATGTACAACTGCAACACGACCGTCTTGCTTCAAGGCAGCTGCCGTTGAAGAGTCGTCCGTCTTTACAAATTTGTCGCCGGGACGAATATACAGAGTGAAGTGGCGAATCCCGTAAAATTTGGTGTTCGTGTAGATCGGGCAAGTATCAAGCGTATCAGTAGCGGTGCAGTTGAACGGAATTTGCATGCTACCCCATTGCTCGTGTCCCTCTGCAATTTGATTGTAATAGTCCTCAACTGGCTGCCACATGACCCAAGCTGAAGGCTCAAGCTCACGAATATCACCAATTATTTGCAGACCAAAGCCCAATGCCGAGTTAATATCGGTAAAGTTGGACGCCCAAGTTCCTTCCACCTCACTCATCCAAAGCGTCTTTGACCATCCTTTGCTCATGTCGCGCACTTGCATACGATTGCTTGTGCCGTAAGCATGCACGTTCATTTTTGAGACAGCGGCACGGCCTGCAGTTGTGTACCCCAACCAATCTGTCAAAAACGTTGACGGGTTGGTTTCGTCGGGTGTAGCAACAACAGCACTGCTTGTTGAGTTTGCCAAACGCGACGAAACCGCTAGTGCGATCGAGCTTTGGAGAGCAGGACCAACGTGAGCACCTTCCTGCCTGCCCCCAGTGGGAACGCCGTTCGTTAAAGTGGTCGACCAGTAGTTCGTGTTTGGCTCGTTCACAGGTTCGATTGAACCAATGCTGATTCCGTGAGCTTTCTCCAAATGCTCCGTGACAGTCACAAGGTAGTTGGCAAAATCAGCGAGAGTGTCGTTGCGGATCTGCTCGTCCGTGGCAACAAATCCGCCGGACACGTACCCGCTGACGGTCTGGAACCACGGTGGCGAATTGCTAAATGTTTCCCACACGGTAACATTCGCCTTGATCTCGTCCACGAACCACCGCTGGTTTTGATCGGCATTGAAGTTCCAGTGCGTCGCGTCACTCCCGTTCCACCAGCTCTTGTTCGCCGGAGTCAGGGTCCCCAACGACGAAGGTACATTCCACCAGCCAGGAACCGCCCCACCCGGACGAAGGTAATCAGTCACACTGGGGGCGTTCCCACCGCCAATGTTGTAGCGCGCAAGGTTCAGGTTCAACCCGTCTGGTCCGAACACTAGCGCCGCGATTTTCGTGCGAATCGAGTCAGGGTAACCCCCGATCTTGTTTGCCATCCATGCAAGGCTCGTACCCCACCCTTCGAACGTCGGGTGCTGATACGACGGATCGACAACGATCTGTTGCCTTCATCTTTAAGAGCCGACCTATTTGCAATGGTCGAAATACTTACAGCCGATGCTCCAGATGCAGCAGCCGAGAGAAGGGCAACGGCAATTTGTAAGTGCATTTGCTCGATGGTTTCCGCTGATTATGGTGAAAATGAAAGAAAATTTATGTGGCTTTCAACGGCTTGTTGGTCGAATGTTTTTTGTTTACAGTTCGTTCGTGCAAATAAAATGAAATTTAATGGTTTGTATAAGATACATTATTTCTTGCGCGATGAGGTGAAGCGGCAGCTCAAGATTAAATGACCGGTAAGCCATGTGAAAATATTGTCCAAATTTGAAAATTTTAGGCATCCAAAACCAAGTATAGAAGCTTCTTCAAATTCAAAACGTAATAAATTTTGGCTTACTGAAATTCTTACCAAAGTCATAATGATGTTGACGCAAGAAATCAGTTAAAGCTCTGTCAATCCAAGAAAAAATTTCTTTTGCGTCAGCTGAGCTCAATTCTGAATCATACCACAACTGCTATGCTGATGCCTGCAACCAATTTTCGGTTAGCGCATGAATTTACATACAATATAGTGAGATTTTAGACTTTTAGTGCAAATGTTGTTACAGGTTCCTTAGGGCTTTATCATGCATAAACGAACTACGAACATATGAAACGGAAAGAGCCAGTCGAGGAAAAAGGCTTGAAATAAAATTGCTTGAAAGAGATTCACAGAGACGTCAACCCGCCGCTTCAATGACTGTTAAATCAAAGGGATGGAATTTTGCACCCTCTGTTAATGGCGATTTAATTCAAGATTTGGTGATTTCCCATCCGTAGCGTTGAGGTTTCCGTCGACACCATTCAGGACACGTTCCTTCATAGTCTGCCAGCAAACACGCACTAACATTATCGAACGTCGCTGACCAAAAAGTTGAGTTTGTTGGTTGCGGATGTGTGCAGTACATGCCATTCACCACCTTGGCAATCTCATGGCATTCCTTGCTTCCAGCTGCTTGGTAGAAAGCGGATCCACCAGTGAGGACAATTCTGCCTTCACTAAGGGGGCGCAACCGTCGCAAAGGGTCGACCTTTGACGTGGATTGTTACCAAATCTCAATGTCCTCCAAGGCAAAGGCGACGACGACTTCCGCGCGCACGAAGCCGCCGACGTCATCCGAATCCGCCGCAACACGTAGAACCACTGCGTCGACATCAACGCATGCACCCGCGGCATCCACCAAGAAGGCATCCAGCGCCGCTCATTCCACATCTGCCGCTACCAACTCAGCCCCTGTCAAAAAGTCCCACCACCCACCTGCTGCTGCGACGACTACGCCGCCACCAGCATCTGAAAGCAACCCCATTATTCCCTCCGAATCCCGCGGTCCAGATCATCAAGTAGTTCATGTCAACCCTGTTGCATTGATTGATGCAGCGACTAACACCGATAATGACACATCACTACCGTCCGCCGCGCCAATAGACTCTCCTGAACTGGTTGCGCTGCGTGCTGAGCTCGCCTCTGTGAAGGATGCGCTTGACTCAAAGGATATTGAAGTCTTGACTTTGCAAAACCAACTGGCAGAGTTGGAAGCTTTGAGTGAATCTCGTAATTCTTCCTTTGCCAGCGAGCTGAATACGCAAACTGTGTACAGCAAGATGGAGGCAGAAAATGCCGCCCTTCAGAAGCAAATCGCATCTCTCAGGAAGGAGCGCGAGGAGGATGCACTCTTCGTAAAAGCAGAAGTAGACAAAGCGGTGAGCATACATGCATTCATATTCATTGTGCCTGTATGCAACCAATTGCTGGTTGCTGCTTATCCCTTAAATTGAAATTTTCTGTTGTTTAAGGCCAAAGCACGGGATGCTGCGATCGCTGTTATCCAAGACGCGCACGCCGCCGAAACCGCTTCTCTCAAGGCCACTGTTGCAGCACAAACCGCCCAGATAGAATCTGTGCTGCACGAGGTGTCCACGCTTAAGGAGTCCAACCTCGCTAAGGACTTTGAGCTCGCCCGCAGCGCCCGCGACTACCTGGCGCTGCAACAATCTGCAGCAACCGCCATCCGCGTCGAAGACGCTAAAGGGGAGGAGCTCGAGTTTGCTCGCGATGCGGTTGAACAAGGACGCGCACATATCCACTTGCTCGAGGACGCTGTCTCTGACCTTCAAGCCAAGCTTGCGGCTGCTGGTCGAGAATTCGCTGCAATTTCTACTGAGCGCGATGCATTGCTTATACAGGTCGATTCTGGCAATGAGGCGATTTTAAAGGTCGAGGTTTTGACCAAATCAATCGAGTCTCTGAAAAACTCTTTCGAGAATGAAAAGTCTGTTGCAATATCTACAGCGATTGGTGAACTAGAGGCCGAAAATGCTAAACTTACCCAGGAGCTCGATACTCTCCGTATCAAGCACGATCAGGAGCTTCAATTCTCGGAGCTCCTGAAACAGTCAGGCGTCGACTCAGAAAAGAATGCCGTTGAGATTACAGAATTAAATAACCGCATAAAGGAGCTAGAACTAGTTTTGGAAGACGTGCAAGAACAAAGAAAGGCTATTGCTGATAAACTCGACGGTGCCAAAGCTACTATTGAATCTCAAGCCACTCAACTCTCCGATCTTTCCAGCAAATTGGCAGCATTTGAAGCTGAAAAGGAAGAACTTGTGAAAACTAACGTTGCACTACAAGCTGGGAAAGACTCTGCTGTCGCATCAATTGCGTCGATCGAGTCCGAGAAAGCAGAACTAAATGCAAAGTTGCAGAAGCTTTTAGAGGAACACGAAATATCGACAGCCACTGTGGAATCTCTTCAAAAATCTATCGAGATTACGTCGTCGACTGGTGTGCAGGCAGTTGAATCCGAAGCGATTGCATCACTTGAGGCCCAACTCGCTGCATTAACTAACCGAAATATGGAACTCGAACAAAGTTTTGCTTTGACGTCGACAGACCTCATTGCCGCCCAGGGAGAGCTTGAGTTTGCCCAAGGACAATCGTATGCACATGTGGACCAAATCGGCCAACTCAACGCGCGGATCGCCGCACTCGAAGCAGAACTGGACTCTGCGCGCGAGAGTCTCGCACAGCTCGCTGAAACCCACACGAACCTTGTCGAAACCCACAACACCGCCGCCGCAGCCGAAACAAGCAGTGCATTCGCAAACGAAGCCGAGCTCAGCGCTCTTCGCCGCGACCGTGATGCTGCCATCGCCGAGGTTGCCAGCATCAAGGTCGTCCTTGATGATTCTCTCAAGCGGCTGGTGCAATTGCAGGAAGCCCATGATGAGGCCAAAGAGCAGTTTGCCAACGCTTCTGGGCGCGTTGAAATCCTTGAGCAAAATTTGAAGGACGTCGGAGTGCTGCTCGCTGACCAAGAGCGGAAAGTGGCCGACTTAACCAGCCAACTCTCTTCTCTACTCGGGAACTCGGCTGTGGAGCTGTTAGGCAAGAAAAAAGCTGCTGTAGAGGAGCTGGGCTTGAGCGACAGGGAAAAGCTTGACGCTTACGGAAAACTGGTTGCCGAATTGGAGATTCAGTTGGTGTCTGCTGAATACCGTTATCAGAAGCCGAAAGTTTCGCCGAAGTCACCAATCTTGCACGTTGGCCAGTTGAAGGTCGTGAACGCTGAGGAGTGAAATGCCCAAACATAACATATCAATAGATCTTTTGTTCCCTCAATCCATCATCAACTCAAACAAAAACCGCTTGTAAATTGCCATAAACTTCGCAACAAAAGCTTCGAGATGAAAAATGGGCTTGGTTCCTTGCTTCATGCTTTGATCCTTCGCAGAAAAAGTAAGATATTCGAACAGCATGAACAGATTTCTCACATAGTCAGCGGCCATTCGTACAACTTCTGGAACAATGCCCACATCAATGAGTTTTATAAGTTCAAACATAAGTGTCTGCATGGCAAAATTGAGATGTGTTGATTCAAAAGCATTTACCTTTAAAATAACCTCTGGGCTTATGCAGTGAACCAGTAGCTCATAAAGCCGTGACCGTATTTCCTGGAGTCGTTTTGGGGTTTGCTCGGCAACAATTGAACGAGCAGTTTCAGCAATGTAACTCTCCCAGTCAGTAAGAGGTATTTGCTGGTTTACGGCAAACGGGTACCTGCAGAAGAATTACGCATCTCTTCAGTACACGGGATTAACACGTACTGTTTAACTTTCGCAGCTTCCAGCATCAGCAACGCTCTGCGCAGATTTCCGCCACTGGATTCAGCGATTCGGTCAGAAAATTCCCGAGGCAGAGAAAAGTTTTCTTTGATGGCAACTTTGGTAAGCACCTTTGCGATCTGAGTGTATGTGTTGGACGAAAATCACGGCTTCGGAAACAAAACGCAAGGAAACACTTACATCTTCCGGAGTAGGCGCGGGAACTCTTACGAGCAAACATCTGCTGCGGATGGGGCTGATGATGCGCGACGTCGAATTGGTGCATAGAATGATACGCAGGTTTTGCATATACTTTTCCATTGTGCGGCGAAGCGCGTGCTGAGCATCTTTGCTGAGGCTGTCGGCCTCGTTGATGATAACCACTGTATTGAGTTGGGTTCAATATTCGCGTTGCATCGAAAAACGCTCGCCTTTGAAGGATTTCTTGGCGGATGCATCAACCTGCTGGGTCTGGGCTACCTCCTTTATAAGCTCTTGAACCACAAGCCGGTCTTGCATGCCGACATCGCTGAAGCGTGCAGAGGGTTAGGGTGCCCACCAGCAAGCTCCACGAACCTAGGTGTAATTTCCAAATGATAGTTGCTGGAAACGATGTTCATCTCAATTTTCCTGTTGGAGGGCGTAACAAAGGTGCGTACGTCTATTTTGAGCTTCAGGGAAGAATAGAAGTCGCAGTTATTTTCGTGTCCGAAACGGACCTCCGCAAACACCTTTTCAACTGCGGTGCCGTAAAGTTCCCTCAGAACCGCCATAATCCGGGTTTTCTTCCCAGCGCCGGAGGGTCCGTAGACAAGGAGATGAGGGAAGTCGGCTGCCGCGGCCTGGAGACGGCAGCGAAGAACTCCCAGTTAGTTATAGCTAAGGACAAAAGAGCGATGTCGCACCATCATTTTGAGTTGCACCGTTAAGCGCGGATGATAGTCGAGACGATCGAGGGCCACGGGCCGATGCTTGTCCACGTACAAGGACATGTTCAAGTTTTGGTCAGAGTTTGTCCAATTTTGCGTTTGTTTCGAACGCTGGACTCACTAACCAATGGTTTACGTGAAGCCACCGTATGTCGACTGGCCTGGCGACCTGTTTGTCGTCGCTGCGTGGACCGCCGCGTGGGGTCTCGCGCACGCCCTGCTCGACCGCGGATTCCTGGTCCCTCTTGCAAACAGCCTTTTCAAGGCCAAGACCGACGCTGACATTTCCCTTCCCCCTGCCGGAACCCGGAAGAAGATGAAATCTGCCGTTACCGCCTCGCCTTCCGATAACCAGAAAGCCGCCAAGCCGTCAGATGATGCCAAAGCTGTGATGCGCATCCGACAGAAATTTATTTATTCCGGCTGGAAGTGCTTCGCGTACTCCCTGTCCACGGCGGTTGGTGTTGTTGTGCTCTCCGAAGATAGTTGGTGGACGTCTCCGAAGGAATGGTTGCTTGATTATCCTGATCCAACGAGGTCTGTATGTTTAAATCTGCTTAAATGCACTCAAAGTTTTCCGTCAGCTGGCTCATGAAGACATACTACTATATTGGCTTTGGAAGTTATGTTTATCAGACTCTTACAGTTATGAGTGCTTCGAAGCAATCAGATTTTTGGGGAGTTGTTGTCCATCACATTGCCACTCTCAGTGTTATGGCTGCAAGTTATGCTTTTGGATTCACCCGAATCGGAGTCATCATTCTTCTTCTGCATGACTGCAGCGACCCATTCATGGAGTTTGCGAAATGTAACTTGTACATGGGCAAACAAAAGGTCGGATGATTAGAATTTCGCGCCTTGCAGTTCAACTCATGCAGAGATTGCATTTTTCAGGTGGCAGATCTGTTTTTTATCCTTTTTGCGCTTGTATTTCTTTCCACACGAAACATCTTGTTTCCGTTCGTGATTTACAGTGCTCACGAGTACTCGATACTTGAAGACGGTACGCGGATGCCGCGCGGGCATGGGGAGTGGGGCAATTTTTGCCTCGGTTGCTTGTGGGTGCTTGCGGCGCTCAATATGTACTGGGGGTATCTGGTGAGGATTGATTTGCCGCGCCTATTCCGCCGTTCTCAATGGACACCGGAGACAGATCCTGAAGATCGCAGTTATGACAGCGGCAAAGGGAGAGGTGGAAGGGGACATCCGCGACGAGGAGTAAACTTCCAACAACTAACAGCCAGCTGCAGAACAGAACAGATTTCGCCAAGAAACAAATTCAATGATAGCGTCAAAAAGACGGGGAAAGAAACGTGCACGCGCCGCCTGCGTGAAACATGTCGGACGATTCCGCTTCCGCCGCCTTCCTCGTCGCCGCAGCCCCAGCCCCCGCTGCTGCTACTGATATACGCTCCAAATCCCGCACAGGCTCTGGATTTGGTTCTGGTCACCTTCCGGATCCAGATGCGATTGCCCTTGACATCCAGAACCCAATTCTCGAGTCCACTGTCTTCAACTCTATCAATCAGTTGGCGTCACCGCCTCCGCAATCCCATCAATTGCCCCCTCAGACAGTCTGTGCAATCTGTGACTCCCCGTTGCCGCTTCCACTGGACTTGCAAACTGTCGAAATAAGAACCCTAAAGCCCCGCTTTCTAAGAGAGCTCAAGCGCCAGTTTCCCCTTCGTCCCCTGCCGCTCAACTACCGCGTCTGCACAAAAGATCTTGCATTGCTTTTGCAGAATCGTATCGAAACTTTGCTTGAGCAGGATCAGAAAGAGTTAGCCCGGCTCCAAAATGAAGCGATGCGCAATCTGGGCGAATACGAAATGAAGGAACAAAATTGGCAAAAACAGTTCGAACATGGTTGGACCTTTGGCGAAAAGGCAGCGGACCTAGTTGCTCGCTTCGGGGGCTCTTGGCGATTTATTGGATGCTTGTTGGCTTTCTTATTTGCCTGGGCGTTTCTCAACATTATTATGAACCAGTCGTTTTCAACAGTTACTCCATGGGACCCGTATCCTTTTATTCTGCTCAACCTATTCTTGTCCATGATTGCGGCCCTTCAGGCTCCTGTCATCATGATGTCTCAAAATCGTCAAGCGCAATTGGACAGAATCCAGAACGATTACGTTTCAACGATTATTCTGAGGTCGGAGCATCAAGTTCGCCATCTTAACGCGAAAATGGATCATTTGTTGAACGAGCAATGGCGCAGGCTTCTCGAAATCCAACAAACACAAATGGATTTGCTGCAAATGCTTCATCTGCGTCAAGCTTCGCATGACCTAAACTTTGGCCCTGCAGGCGAATCGCAAGGACTTGACCAAGGAATGCAGCAGCGTCAGCAATCGGATCTGGATATTGCGCTCTTTACGAATCCCAATACTACTCCGTTGAATCCATTCGGCGTGATACGCGGAGAAAGTTTCTCATCCATGGAGCGGCACCACATGACTATGCTACCTTCGGCGGCCATTTCGCGCAACGGACAGCATTGGTCAGTGGAAACCCAACCAGACAGCCATGTGCGCATGCTCCTTGCCGAATACTTCAGCCTCTCTCATGAAGAGTCTCCTGCGCTCGAAGAAATGCTTTTTGCGCATTGGCACACAGACGGAGACAATTTCACAGGCTTTGTTAGTGACATCAAAGTTGAACTGAAGAATTCGCTGCCTGTTGTAAGACGAGTTGTGTATGACTTGACGTTCAACGATCCATCAGCTACTCTGGACGATGTATTTGCTGGTGAGGGAACCGTTGAGTTGAGGAATGACATGGATGTCGATTGCATGGATTTGAACGGTAACAGCAGATTATCTTACACCGACAGCTTTTGCTCACTGAACTATTCCGATGATAGGTCGATATTTGCGCATAGAAATCCATCACAAGGATAAGTCTGCTGTGGCGTATCCAAACGGCGACTTACCTCCGCGATATAAATCGACATTCGCTTCAAAGCGCGAGGACAAAGTGTCAGACTTTTGGAAGTTAAGGCTAGTGAAACTCAACTTGACCTATTCTCCTCCGCACCAAGTGGCTGTATTATCTCTTGCTGAAGGTCAAATATGTGAGCGCATGCGTGTGGACTTCTTTCCGGACAACAACGTCAACCATGCGAAAGTTTTCATGCGGAGGGTGGATCTAGCGTTGTTGTCTACTGGTGCAGATGCACTTTCCTATATGAAGGAAGTCGTTGGCTCTCGACCACTCGGGAAGTCGTGGACTCCGGTCGCGTATGCGTTATGGCCCGAGAACTCTGTTCCAGGTTCGAACCTCGTGTCGGATGCCGCTCCCGGTCATGGCGGCCATGGTTTGGCAACTGTTGGTGCTGGAGCCAGTGCGTTGGTTGGAACTGGAGGCCATGGCGGTGGAGAGGACATTATCGTGGCGGGGGGCGGCGAGGACGGAGAAATGCTGATGGAAGCTGGTGTTGTAACTGTTGACTTCACGGAGCGGCTGCTTGGGCCTGCGGTGTACGTGTTTTTGTGCGACGAAACGCGAGTGGCATTTCAAGGATTCATTGTTTGAAATAGAACAGTAAGCTTCATTTTTCACCTTTACAACGGCCTCCTCATCGGCAACGTCCCTAGTGTATTCATCTAGATGTATCCTCGTAGTAAATATCTGAAAAGAGTGGTGCACGCGATGCCCAATCCGAAACACGCACAGTGCAGATCTTCGGCCGAGCGGCGCGGAGTTCGTGCTCTTCCATCACCATGAGTCGTACATAGGAGCTGTAGTATCATCCCAACAGCGTCTCACTGTTGTTTGTGAATTCAGATCTATGAGTGGCACAGCAAACCGCCTGTGTATTTCTTGTTTGTTTACCGTACGGACAAGTCGCCGCCGTACTGGGTTCGCACAAATTACCCTTTTGCCGCGCAATCCGGTACGTCTTTCATTCTTGGCTAATGTTTTATAAATGCTGACCCACCGCATCTTATTTACGGGCGTTCTCTTTCTTTGCATACGCGTAGGTGACTACTCCACTGCCCAACCCAAGCGCTGACGCAAGCAAAACTTTCCTGGCGACAAATCCCGTAACAAGGCCTGTTACGACGATCCCGACCCCTGCGACACTTGCCACCAACCCACCGACAATGACGGCCTTTTCAAGGGCGTTGAAGTCAACTGTATTTTGTAGCTGTTGTGCCCAAGCCGTTGTTTTTGTTGGTTTTTTTTTTTGGTTTTTTTTTGTTTTTTTTTTTTT